>PVKE010048189.1:0-11669 GCA_004027555.1 Craseonycteris thonglongyai | reverse complement strand
TTAAAATAACTTTAATGTTCAAATTTAACTTAAATGTTTTAAATATTTATGCATTTAAATTTTCAAGTATTTTTAATTTACCATATTTTAAAGTACATATTTCCTTATTAAGATTAGCATTTTATTGCATTTTAAAGCATTGTACTCAAGGAATTGAGAAAAAAACTAAGTGCTAAACTTTTCTGAGTGTTACCGGCATTTCTCAAAAACTACTCATCATTTTATTACCATTATACCATAATGAACTACATTATAAATATAGACTACATTGGAAACGTACATCAACAAATTGTATGATAAAGTGTCTCCTTTGTCCATCAGAATAGACAGAAAGGACATATTCACCAGGTTTCCCATGACTCTCTCGCACCAAGAAGTCTCCTTGTTGTCTTAACAGATCTTGCGCTTCTACTCGGGGAATTGCACCATGGTACCAGTCCTGTTCTGCCAGAGGTTTCTCACTTATGGGGATCGTATCACAGTACTTGGAGCAAATATTGGGGGGAAAAAAAAAACTAAATTCAAGAAAACAGCAAATTTTTCTGGTAAATATCATAGCAATTATAATTATAAATATAAATACTTCTTACACATGTTCCTCCCTTTAATTGACCACTTAAAAGCAATGTGATAAATCTGAAATTTTCATAATTTTTAAAGAAATATCTCCTGGAGTATGATGCTAAAGTATAACACAAATACACAGCCTTCAATATTTACAGTTTATTTGTTTTTCTGTCATACATAGTTACACACAATATTAGCATTCAGAGTTAGTATTTATAGTCTTATTTAGCCATATCATGAAAACAATATATAAACTTTACATTTATCAACCAGAGAATTATAATAAAAAGGGGTACTATCAGAGAAATTTATCACAGAGCAACTTCATTTTTGTTGAAATTAAACGTTATTTCTTTTGATTTCAGGTCAAGATGGCAGAGTAGGTCAATGCTGTGCTTGCCTCCTCTCATGAACACATAAAAATTACACCTAAACAACAGAACAACTATCACTGAGAATCGCCTGAAGTCTAGCTGAAATAAGACGTGAAATGGGCTGGTCACATACCTGCATGTGACCATTAAAAATCAGGAAGAATATCCTGCTGTCTAACCACTATGCTGTACAACTGAAATTAATATAAAATAATACTGAATGTCAACTCTTAAGTAAAAAATTTGGGGGATGCCAGGATAGTTCAGCAGTTGAGCACTTGCCTCACAATTGTGAGGTCTGGGGTCGATTGCCAGCGCCAGCCTATGCAAACCCATATGCTGAACTGCAATGCAACTGGTAATCACTGGGATGGCTGTGTGGTGAAGGTTCTCGCCTCCCATACAGGAGGTCCCCAGTTCAGTTCCCACCCCAAGCAGCTCCACTTCTATCTATGAGGAATGAAACCATGTCACACTAATGATGTACAACTAATGGAAACTGCTCTGGGCCCTCCCCACTTCTTGCACTCGCTCGCTCGCTCTCTCATACATACACCTCTCAAACAAAATAAAATCTTTAAAAAAAAATTTAAAGGCTGGGGTGGTGGTGAAGGAGAATAACAGGTTCAAATTTCCTGGTATAAAACAAGTCATGGGGCTGTAATGTACAGCACAGGGAATATAGTTAATAATATGATAGCATGGCAGTGTTGGATGGTTGCTAGACTTATAATGGTGATCATTTCTTTAGGTATATAAACATTGAATAACTATGGTGCACAACTAAAACTAATATAATAATATAATACACTAATATATTTTAAAATCTTTTTTAAAAGACTTTTTTTATGAACCTAAATCTTGAATATACAGGCGGTAGACTGTCCGTATCATATGATCTAGGAGCCCTACCTAAGGCTTCATTTGATGCTGCCTTGCTGCTTTGCCTTTCCATTCTTATCCTCATTTCCCTGACTTTGTTAACCTGTGCCACATGGATGGTAGTGCTGATCCTATACAGCAGAGGTGCCCAATCTTTTGGCTTCCCTGGGTCACACTGGAAGAAGAAGAATTGTCTTGGGCCACATATAAAATACACAAACACTAATGATAACTGATGAGCTAAAAATAAAAAAAATTGTAAAAAGAAAAATCTCGTAATGTTTTAAGAAAGTTTATGAATTTGTGTTGGGCTGTCATCAAACAAAGCCTCCTGGGCAACAGGCAGCCTGGGCCCATGGGTTGGACAAGCTTGCTATAGAGCAATGGCAGATAAAGCCTTAGGAGAAACAGAATAATTGAAAACTACCAACAATTACAAACATGTAGCCAAAACAAGAAAAATACAAGTCATGAGCACAGTAGGAAAAGCAAATTATCTGTTCTTTGAAGAGGTTAAATAATAATGCCATAATAGCAAAGATAACTAAGAGCTAATTATATTTCCTTGAAATGTTTTTAATTGATAACAGATGGAATCACACATTTTATGATTACAAGTAAAATGTTTGTTTGTTTTTAATCATCCTCAGGAACTAAACTGGCCTAAATGGTAATAGTAGTTTTGGGGTATGGTATATTAATATGCAGTAACTAGGTTCTTAAAATATAATATAAACAATGCCTTATTTAATATAAATTGGGAAAATTAGAATAATAAATAATAATAGAAGGCAAATATTCACACATTATGTTTTTGAAACTAACATTATGAACTGCATATAGGGAAAACATATGGTATCTTGTTGGTAATAAAATTTAGTTTTGAAGCTAGCCTTCACTGTTCTGTACCACTGAAGAGGCCCAAAACCCAGTGAAAGTCCTAATTTATAGTATCCTAAATGCATCTTACTGATTTAAAAAAAGAACCATAAAAAAACCACAAATAGACTTCAAAGAAGGGGTCCACATTTTGGTTTCTACTTCTACCACTTATGATATTCTTTATTCTTTAAATATATACATGGTGTGACTGCATATAGAAATATTTTGTAAACTAAATAAACCTTTTTAAAATACTAATTATGATATAGTATTTCCCAAGATTTAACTCATGTTCCCGAGAAATGGGTTTAAAGAACAAATTGTATAAAGAACCTGTTGTACTGTAAGAGTACAGATATACTTCTTATAGTGTGGCTGGTACTTTATACAACTGAATATACTATTTTTTTCTTTCCAGAGAAAAAGTTTGTATATAGTATAGACACACACACACACACATACATGTATATATTTGTATATATGCATGCATACACATACACACACATACATATACATACATATATACATATATAACTACACATACACACACATATACACTGTCTAGAAACAAATCCAGCCATTTGTCAATATAATGAAATTGGCTACATGGCTGGATACTATACATATATATAAAGCAAATATGTAATTTACACAAAACTAAGTTTTTGTATATACTATACTAATAGTTTATAATTCTTAAAGTAGGTAGTCAAACTGACTAAATATTTCTTTTCCAAAATCTTATCAGAGTGTATCTTCTTATAATAAATATTAAAATTTCTACTTTAATATAAACATTGCCAAGTCTCACCAATGGCGAAAGTGTTTCATTGATTTTTTCTCTTTGGAAAAAAAAAAAAAATCAATGAAATAAGAAATTTGATGTTACCTCTTTGCAAAGAATTTTCATCACTATCTCTCAAAAAGGTCTATATAATACAAAAGTATAACAAATAAAAATGTCATATGCTTGACACCTTGTCCTATTCAATCTATCCTCCCAAATTCTGATTTATTTATAATCAGGAAAATGCAGAGCCTGGAGAATTCATTAAACCAGAAAGGTATTTGAAATACAAAAGCTCAGAGCTCAGCTAATATTATGAGAAATTTATTGAAGGATTTGAAGGTAAGAAATACGTTTGGGAAAAAAACCATCCTCAAAGAACATCTAAGTGTGTTTGTTATTGAAAAAGAATGAATAAGAAGCAACTTCTATTGCTATTTCAAAAGGATTACACTCCAGCTCTTTGGGTTTATTAGTATTGTGTGGGTACAAAGGGAAACTTATGAAATGTGTTGTTCCCCAGTCCCTAGATAATAGTTATAAAATGTGGGCTGAACTTACTATGAGGGTATGTCTGTGCACATGCGCGCGTACACACACACTGCAAATTCAAGCACATCCCCTAGTCTACCAAGTCTTTCAGAGACTTTCCCGGAAGCACTGGAAGGAAAATTTTTATTAACATTATTTGAATGAAATTCAAATACAATTTGCAAGCTTGATAGTAACAGACTGTAGGATGTATCATCAACAAAATCCAACATCCCAAGAGCTGTCATAAAGACACCAAAAATGAAATGAGGCTATTTACCTCAAATATCACATCTTTCTAAGTGTCAGTGGGAAAAATTTTTTTCCTTGTTGATAAGTTATATAAGACTTTTGACATAGATATAGTGGAAGGGAAGGATCCTCCTTTAAATTTATAGTTACTCCAATACAGTTAGGTTATATCATACTTCATAATGCAAGCTTTCCTGATTTACTCAGCTGTTTAGTTAGATATTTTCCCTTGGCCTTTTCTTAAACAATATTCCAGCAAATACATCCTGGGCTTAGTAAAATAAAAAGGTTGGTTTAAATGCTGGTGCAATGAGGAATCAACATTAGAAAATGAAAATATTTTTTTCTTGGGGAAAAAATAATAGGCCTTTTTATTTTTCTTAACCTAGTTCAGGCTAATATCCAACTAAGTAAAGAAGATTTGTATGGCTTTATCTCAAACATCTGAGTGCAAGATGAGTTTCTTTTTGAAAGACAAAGATAGAATATTTAAAAAATCAAAGTCTGGATTCTACTAAAATTAAGCACCCAATTAAAAAACCATCTTTTAAAAAATTAAAATAAAGCAGCACGGAAAACATACAAGTAAACCTCTCAATGATCTTGAACCAGCTAAATAATATTTCAACACAAACTAAAATTTTTTATGAATTTTTAATAATCATAAAAACGATATTTAATTATCTTTTCTATTCCTATATACATTTAGTTATTAATTGAATAATCTAAGTAATTGGCTATTTCAAATCTAGTTTAATAAAATACAGTGGTAATTACAACTAACTCACAGGATTTTAAACATTTCTTAAGAATTTCACAAAGATCCCTTTAAGTATTAATATTAAGTTATATATCACTGGGAAATTTTTGGAGAAGATTAAGAATTAAATGTCATACAATCAGAGCAAAAGAATCACCAAACACTTGCAAAAAGTATGAAATATTGGTCTCTTGAAAGAAACCTGCCTCATTATAGCAAAAGCTATTTTCAGTGAAAAGGAAATGTAACCAGAGATAAGAAAAGTGTATCTTACAGCATTTATTGATAGTTGAACAAGCACTTAACATAAAATTAAAACATGAATAATATTGCTTTTACATTTTTCAAATTTCTAAATAGTTTCATTTTTGTAACAATTTATGGAATGAGTTAATCCTGAAAACAATAAAAAAAATAGGTGGTGAGCACATAATGCAATAAATACATAGACGATGTAATGTACACCTGGAAACTACGTAATTTTTACCAAACAATGTCACCCCAATAAATTTAACAATTAATTTTAAAAAATAAAGATATATGCAAGAAAGATTTTATTTTTAATGTGAAAAAAATTATTTAATTAAAAAAATATTCTCTATCTTTGATCCTCAAGATCATTTGCCTTCAGGCTAGACAAACAAAATGTAAATTAATTATAGCACTGGCACTGTCTTTAACAGGCACTAAAGGCCTCTTAAATCTACAAATTCTAATTTCTTTAGCAATAAAAAAAAACCAATCATTTTTTTCATACACTGATATCTTTAATCAAAACAAAGATGCTTTACCTAATGTTTACTTTGCACAATTAAACTAGCAGCAAAACTCTTACTTGTAAATTTCTTAATAGCAATTTTTTATACTTTTTAAGAACTTGGGTTTGTTTAGTCTCTATATTTATACTTAGTTTTTATTTTAGCTAATAATATAACTGTTGTCTAGCATAATAACTAAGCAGAATTACATGATGCTCAAACATTTTCATTCTTTTTTTTAATGTATTTTTATTAATTTTGTTGTTGTTGTTGGTGGTGGTGGTGGGTTTTTTTGACAGACAGGGAGAGAGAGAGAGACAGAGAGAAGGGGGAGGGCCCAGAGCAGTCTCTATAGTTGACAGCATTAGTTTTCCATATAGTTTCACTTCACAGTTGAGGCGCGGGGCTGCGCAGGGCAGGAACTATGCTGGGGGCCTCCTGCATAAGCCCCGGCAAGAACTGAACTAAGGGCACACCCCAGCTCAGCATATGGGTCCGCCTGGGTTGGAGTCAGGATTCAATCCTCGGTCTCCAGGGCTACAAAGTGAGTACTTACCCTGTTGAACAATCTCCCAGCTTCCCCCATTTTCATTCTTATACTATTCTTTTTAAAACTTTATTTTAAAAGACAGACAAGACCAAACTCAAATATTACCTTATTTCCACAACTTTTGGTTTCCCTGATTGACTTTTTGTGCACATTCTTGGATCTCTCATAAGGGGCACTATCTATATCAAAATATATTTTCTTAAAGGACTTTCATATATGGTCTAACAGTTCTGCTTCTTTCTATATCTTCTGATTTTCTGTTTGTTTGTTTTTCTTGCATCTTTAATTCCCGTACTTATCTTCTCTTTATTAGTAATCATCTTCTTATCTCTTTATTATTTTTATTCAATACTTTTCCCAATTATGTTTGTGATTCTCATTCATCCTCTTTCATCTGATCATTTCACTGTACTTTTTCTCTGGCTTTATTTTTTAAGTATCAAATATTCTTTTTTTAAGCTCACACAATATTTTATATAAAAACATGCTATAATATTTATAACATGTTTTAGTCGATTAACTGTATTCAGTGCTAATTTCATGTATACCTCTCAACTAAAACTATTACATGATCATTCAAATACGTCATATTTAAGTAAATTGGAATATTTATCATCAAGTTAAAATTGCTTGTATAGAAGACAGTTATCAGTCTGACATGATCTTGGTCAACTGTTTTAATCATTTGAACAAATGTAAAAGAACAAATTTGTTCCCTATATGGTGAATTTTTTTTTTAATCCCAATAAGCCTTCTTGGGATTAAGTGTTATGATAGAGTACAGTATTTAGTTTTTCTAAAGATGACTGACTATACAGAAAAATTCAGCACATGGATGGCAGTGGTATGACACAAAACTTAATTTTTATTTTCCCTTGTTTCTCATTTATTCTACAAATTAGTATCTGGGCAAAAATAAAATAAAACAAAACAAAAAGGAAGGGGAAGTTAAATTAATAACTTAAGAATAATAGAAGGCAACTAAAGTTTAAAATATATGCTACTCAAGCTTAATTTAACAGTATGCCTTGTTAGAGGAAGATTAAGGTTTATCTGCTATATTTGGAGGAAAACAATAAAAAACACACAACCAGTTTATCATGTTATGCATGAAATGAACTATACTCCCCTATTTCAATGATGGAAGCCAAGCATTATAACACTAACATTATAACAAATATGCAATATAAACATAGCTGAATTACAATTTTCTAAAAAGAAGCAAATCTTATTATATTGTTCTCTATAAGAAAATATATCTTTATTTTATATTTTCATTTTCTAAATTCTAAGACAAAGTAATTCTAAAATTAAAATAATATACATGCTAACAGAGTGTCAAAAAATACAAATTTTAAGGAGACAAGAGTTGAATAATTTAATAATAATTCTTAGTATAACAATTATTTGAACCAAAATGTGCTTTATACCAGTTTTAAAGAACATTTTTCAAAGACTGCTACTATTAGAAGGTGTTATATATGTCAGAAATCAGTGATACAACTAGTACTCAAAAAAAGATATAACATGGAACCCCAAGTCTTTAGCTCAACCACTTATAGAAATTCTGAAGTAAAAAGGTGGTTCTGGAAAAAGGGAAGTATTCTTGACATGACTAGAACACACTTCATTGAATATAATGTGATTTAAAAGACTTCCAATGACATGGACCCTCACAATCGCCAGTAAGCTTTCAGATCATGCAATTAATCCTAACAAGTCTGGCCTTGAATTCAGAAACAGTCTCTGAGAAATAGTTCTCAAAGCAAAATGATAACCTCCTGCAACATGGAACAAATGCATGTCAAGGAGGCATGGTAAGAATTAAAAGGTCGGTAATTAAGTTTTAAAGGTAATAAAGTAAAAAAACACTGTATTTTTACTATATAAAAGGTAAGAATATTTTTTATCTTGCTTGGCTAAGCCACTATTACTAGGGAAAATAATATTCTATGATTCACTATAATATGTCAACCCCAAATCACAGACATCAATTTTATAATTTAATGTTCTAAAATATATGCATACATATAGACATATAAAATACATATATGATCATTTTTATTATAAAAATGCTTCACTAGAAAAAAATGTATTTATACTATTGTTCTAATACAGTCCCAAAGTACATAAAATATTGCTTATGATTATTTTTTTTATAGTACAAGGAAGTCTCTAAATACAAGTTTACTTTTTTCCTCCCTACATCAATCTTAAAGCCAGTTTTACTGTATCTATATCTATACCTATTTTTATATCTATCTATACACAGAGATTCATATACATACAAAAAGTTAAAATATATATTTACTTTCCCATTGTAAAGATAACTTTACATATAATATTCATTGGTATATCAGAAAGAAGCTAGACAATGACTATTTTCAGCAGCACACAGAGTTCATCCTACTTACTGTTGAAGAGCCCAATGAAGTTTTTGGAGACCTAATTATTCCAGCAATTGAATGGCGAATAGACTCAAATTTGGATAGCCTCTCCTTTCTTTCCTGGAGAGATTAAGAAAAAAGCCTTCAGCAATAGTAAAGTATCTACTATACATACACAGTTATGCTAAGTATTTATTCATAGTTCATGGCTGCCCATTATGTCTTCTAACTAAATAAAAAGTAAACTTCCTGGCATTAAAGATGAAAAATAACCAAATGCACTTAAACTCTATAGCATTTTACTTTCTTATTCCCTCAATAAATGTCTTGACTTGAGAGGAGAAAAGAAACAGAAATTCATGAGATGAATGAAAACAAGAAATGCAAAGGAAACTTATAGAAAACCAAGCATTAACATGTAGGGTGGGAAAAAAATGATACAACCTAAAAAGAACCAGCTAGCATAGAAGATTTCAGATAGAACTGCAGTTTTGAGGGATTTTCTTATTTCTTTGTTTCTTTCTTTTGTTGTTGTTGTTGTTGAGCGAAAGAGAGAAGATGAGAGAGACAAAGACAGAAAGAGAAGAGCGGAGGGCCTGGAGCAGTCTCCATAGCTGTACATCATTAATTTGGACAGTTTCATTTCATACAGTTGGATGCAGGGCAGCACAAGGCAGGAACCAAACTGGGGAGGAAGGGGGAGGCTTCTGCATGG
This sequence comes from Craseonycteris thonglongyai, assembly GCA_004027555.1. Taxonomy (NCBI): domain Eukaryota; kingdom Metazoa; phylum Chordata; class Mammalia; order Chiroptera; family Craseonycteridae; genus Craseonycteris; species Craseonycteris thonglongyai. The sequence goes on along the minus strand of PVKE010048189.1, from coordinate 2,224 downwards.
GAGACAAGAACCTTCACCGCAGGGCTCAGCGGTTACCAATTTTGCTGCAGTTCAGAATATGGGTTTGCAAGGGGCTGGGCCAGGATTCAATTCCAGGACCTAGTGGTTGCAAGCAAAGTGCTCAAGCTTTTGAGCTATCCTGGCATCCCTATGTGAGATATTCAATAAAAAAATAATAATACAGAAAAAACAGGAGGAGAATTATATGGGAATATTTTAGACAGTGAATTCCATTCAGTACTAGAAAATTTCTCAAAGATTCACATGATGATGATGATCATAATGATGATGATGATAATAGAGGAAAGAGTAAACTAAGAAAATATTTGTGGCAGAACTACTACTAAAGAAAATAAACCTAGATTGCTATTTGCTATAGAACGTATATTTCTGAGTATCATATACCACAATTGAAGGAAAATTTTCCGTAAGAATTTGAATCTTTAGATCCATTTTACAAAAGCAAGTGAATGGGGTAGGTGAGAAGAGAAGGGAAAGGAGAAACAAAATGAGAACTAGGAGGTAAAAGGAGAACACGAGCAAAGCATATGTGAGGGTTTGCATGGGAAGCATGGGTTAATTTTCCAATAATGAATACATTTCAATGGTTAATCAACAGCAGGCAAGAGAACAAGGTAGTCTATTGAAAAATACTGTATTTCCATGTCTTCCATCAGTAGTGATAGATATTTAATTTCATTCATCAGTGGAAAATAACTAAAGCAGGTCACAAAGAATATCTTTTGTGTCCTTTGTCTCCAATACCTAGCATATCTCCATATATACTACAGGTAGAAATTTTTGACCATATGCTACCTGATAGACTCAAATTCAAATCTGAAATTCAACTTTTGTGTCTCCAATTGCCTATTTCCACTTTATTTACTTTTCTTTCCAATAGCTGCAGAATTAATATTAATATTTATGGTACTTGAGAAGTTTTCTGAAATAAAAATGCTTGAAGGTAAAGCATTATCAAATGTTTGGTAAAAGGGTATGGATGGTAAGATATGGGGAATAAAAGTGTGGTAAGGCATACAAAGAAATTGTTTTGAAATTAGAATTATGATGAAATATATGATGATGCAAAGCACACATGTTGGAAAGTACCATAGTAGCTGTCGTATTTTTACTTCCTGGCCCGATTTACACTTTGTTTTACTCCTCTGGGGAATTTCTCCCCCTGACTCTGTGTGCTTGTGGAGGTAGCAGGGGTGTTAGTAGTATCAGTAATAGCATTGTTGATTTTGCTACTTACTACAGCTGACAGGAAGATGAAATGAAAGTGTTAACCTCACCTGCTTGGAAACAAAAGCTTCACAAGAAAGCATCAGGCATCTCTACTGTAAATTTATGCTTCTCCTCTGAGTCAAAACTCTTAAAATACTAGACAGAGTATGATCCCAAAGTATGAATACTATGGAACAGAAATGAAAACTACATGGGACATTATGCAGAAAAATAGAAAATTCAGGGGGAGAGATTTAAGTGATAGAAAGCATTTTATTTGTATATGATATAATAATGTTAACTGAGATGGTAAAAATAACTCTCCTCAAGTCATGGGCATCAACCCCTGTGAAAGGAAAGAGAACCATCCCACCTCCACTCCCCCCCAAAAAAAAACCCTTTGAAAATATCAAAAGAAAAAAATTTGTTCTTAAGAACCTAATACTAGATGTCTAGTGGATGGGTCCAGGTATAGGACAAAGAAGACTTCAAAAATCACTTACTTTATAAGTTACAAAATATAATATGTTGTGTGTTAAAAGGGATATAATTAGTGAAAGTAACCTTTCATTTTAAAGGTACTCTTTTCATAGGTTGATGTTTAAAAATGTATTATCAGAAACAATAAGTTGACCTTAAGTTTTATACAGGAATAATCAAATGCAATAGACTTTACAAAACATGTTAACCACGGTCAACTCAACTAGTGCCCATGTTTGTACAAAATAAAACATGAAACTCATTTGCCAAAGCTCTGATCTAAGTGGCATTACGTATCATCTTTAAATAATGATCTATCTAATAGCATATCAGAGAACGATGAATTCACTGACAGGCTGATTTTTGTATCAATGAATTAAATTGCTACTTAAAAAATTAAAGTTAAAATTAAAAAGCTTCTCTTCAATTACCATGGATACACGCCTAATTTTGCCTGTAGGCCTGCCAGAGCTGGTAATGATACACTCATTTTACCCTCCTCGAGTATTGACAA
>PVKE010048188.1:0-11670 GCA_004027555.1 Craseonycteris thonglongyai | reverse complement strand
CTCCTCCCTCTTCCCTCCTCCCTCTTCCCTCCTCACCTTCTCCCTCCTCCCTCTTCCCTCCTCCCTCCTCTCTTCTCCACTCCTCCTTCCTCATTGCTTCTTATTTTGGGCTTGTTTTTGAAAGGGTGGAGTCTTTAAGCTTTATTCTTTGATGCACACTTACCTACGTTGGGTTGCACACAATCATAGGCTTCCGGGAGGGTTCCATGAACCCCAACTCTGGCCTCAGCGCCCTGGGGTTCATAGGCTGCTGGGAGAGAAGCCCCCGTCATGAACATGGAAGCCCCGAGAGGACACCCCGATCTTCGATCATGAGACCCCTGGTCTCAGGTCCGAGGGAGCTGGCTGGCTCTGCCTCAGTTTCCTCACCTGGGAAATGGGGGGATAGCAATGCCCCCCTCGGGGCTCCATGTGGGCAGGAAAGGAGAGCGTGTGGGGTGTGCTACGGTGGGCCAGGCGTGCGGACGGCTCTGCTCTGAAGCACTGGGCAGGGTCCTCCCGCCAGGCCGGGGGCCGGAAGCGGGCCTCCTGCACTTGGCTGCCCTCAGCCTTCCTGGGGACATGGGGGCGTTTTCCCAGGAAGCGTGTTGCAAAGGGGATTATTCTAGAATGCTTCTAACTCGGTTTTGTTGGGGTTTTTTTGGAGCCATTTCCACAAAACTTTACTGATGCCCAGCTCTGTCCATGCACCTCCACTGGTCCCCCGGCCCCCGGGTCCTCACGGCAGTGCTCCCAGGATCATGAACCTGTGTGCTGCAGCCCATCATGAAGCACCCCGACGTGAACCCCTTCCAGCGCCTCCAATAGCCTCCCCGCCAGGAAACACAGCAGGGTTGCTCCCGCTTGTCCTGGGGAGCTGATGTCCTCGGCTTTGTCCCCGCAGACTGGGGGCCGAAGGCGGGCCTGCCTGGGCTGGTTGTGAGCCACAGCTGTGCAAGGGGCCTGGCCACCACTCCGTGTGGCATCTGGGCCGGGCCAGGTGTGAGGACACCCGGAGCCCCTGCGGCCCTCCACACGGGCTGACCAAGCGTCAGCTCACGTTGGAGGCAGTGAGGCTGTGACGCGTGGTAGTGGCTGCCTGTCACGTCACTGGGACCTGCCACTAGCCGATGAGGGGATAGGGTTGGATATGAACTAACAGCCTCGCGCTGTTTCCATTTGGATTCTTTGTAAAAATTGAGAAGTTAAGCAGCATTTCATATGCTTATGGGTCCCTAGGGTTTCGTCTCTTATGAATTTGACCATTAAACTGTTTATTTCTAACGGCCTTGTGGGCATACTTCACATATTTTTTTATACTAATTTGATGTCGGTAACATGTATTGCAATATCTACTCTGAGATTATGACTTATTAAAAAATATGTTAATGGTGTTTTCGACACATGGATGTTTTGAATTTTAGTGTAATCAATCGCATTTACTATTTTATTCTTTTTGATGGTGTATGTGTATCTTGGTGCTGTATTTAAGAAACCCATCTCTAAACCTTTCACATTTTTATAATTATGCTTTTACAGTTACTGGATTGCATTTTTGTAAATAGTGAAATGGGAGACTATCTAGATTGGCCGAGAGAGCTATATATCAATACATATGTAAATATTCTCATATGTGCCACACATTTACATACTGAGAGAGGCACGTCAGTATCTCTAGATCTCTTTGTGTTCTGTGTGGATGTACTTATAGACTTACACATGCGTGTGTGTACACACAGATACGCCCTTGGCCCGCACTGGTTGTTAAATAGTTGACCTTTCCCGCTAGGTTGTAACCCCATTCCTGTTACATATCACGTTTCTGTATCGGCGTGGGCCTGACTCAGTGCTTCCTCTTCTGTTCCCTTGGTCTGGATGTGTGGGCCTCATGTTGCCTGCAAAGCAATGGCTATTTCTTTTGCAATATGCACATCTTGTATTTCCTTTTCTTGCCTTATTGTACTTGTTGGGACTTCCGGTATGAAGCTGAATAAAAATGCTGAGGACAGACATCCTTACCTTATTTCTTGTCTTTCATCATTAAATTTGATGTTAGCTGTAGATGCCCTTCTTCAGGCTAAGGAAGTTCCCTTAACTTCCTAGTCTGCTGAGAACTGTAACAAGTTACAAACAGTTGAATTGTGACAAGTGTTTCCTTTGCGTTATTAAAATGACCACATGCCTTTTCTTCCCTAGCCTGTTACTATAGTGACTCCCAGGATAAACCTCATGTGATCATGTTGTATTATTTTTTTCAAACTATTATTAGAATTGATTTGCTAAAATTGTGGTCTGCAGTCTGTTTGCTTATTATTCTTACAATACTTTTGTCGGATCTGGAATCGAGGTAATGGGCCTCACAAAATGAGTTGGGAAATCGTAATTGCTTTTATACCCTGGCATAAATTGGGTTAAGTTGTTATTTCTCCCTTAAATGTTTGCACAGCATATAGTTGGCCTTTTTTCCCTCTTCATTTCCAGCTGACGATCTCTGTCTTTTATTTGGTATGTTTAGATCATTTACATGTAGTGTAACTATACATATGTTGGGATGGAGGCCTAGCATTTTATCATTTGTTTTCTGAGTGTCCACTTTGCTATTCATTCTTCTCTTCTTCCTTTCCCACCTGTTTGTGTAGTACTTGGAGTTGTGTGTGTGTATGTGTGTGTGTGGGTGGGGGGGGAAGGGGCATATTTAATTTTAATTAATTTATTTGTTGTTTTTTAAGAGGTTGCTCTAGAATTGTTAACTTTTCAAAGTTGCTTTTTGTATCTTGTCCAGAATTTGTCCTGGGCCTGGTCTATTTGCTCAAACACTACCTTTTCAAAAGGGCACCCAATTTTCTAGACATCCATCTGCTTTATTGCTCTTTTACAATTAACTGGGTTTCTTTTTCTTTGTACTGAGCATGTCTCTGATAGCGTTGCTTGTTTTCCTCCTAAGTGAACTGCTATGGAAGGCTCTGTTGGCTCCCTTGACAAAGCCCTTGTACCCCATTGACCGGTTCAGAGTGCCCACCTCCAGCGTTGCTGGGAAAGGTTTGCACTTGAAATCTTCAAGTGCCGCCTGCTGGGCACTGAAGCCACCTGCTGGTGTGGGGAGCTCCCAGCACCCGAGGCTGACATTGCTCCCACCGTCCAGTAGCCTTTAACCCTGGCCTGGCCAGTGCGGAGTCAAAGTCTCAGCTCTTCTGCGACAAGACAGAGCAAATCTTCCGCTCCTCTTCGAACTTCCCCACTTCCTTCCTGGCTCCTTCTGGGAATACTTCCCTAAAAGACCGCTCGCATTCTATCCTTACCTCCGACGATTTCCTCCCTTCTCTCTGGAGTGTACTTTGCTTCTGAAGTTGTACGGCGAACTCATTATTTTCACCCCTCCCCCACGTTTTATGTGAATAAATTTATCAGGAACTGTATGGAATTTATCCCACAACTTATCATAAGCAGAACTCTTGTTTCGTTTAATCCTAAATATTTTATTGGGGGTTGGGGGATTTGCATTCTTAACATGAGTGATTTAAGAACGTCACTAAAAAATGTTCTATCATTTTGTCCTAAAGGTCTTTTAATTGTCAGTTTCTGATTTAACTTCACTGGGATCTGAGAATATTTGTTGACATTTGAGCCTCTGAAATTGGCCGGGACTCCTGTTGTGTTGTATACGGCAGATCGGTCACAGGCATTCCTCACTTTCTGGGAGCTACTGCTTACTTTCTATTTGTTCACTGCGTGATTCTTTCTAGCGATCAGATCAAGCTCGGTACCGTGTGTGAACCGATTCTACATCAGGATCGTCATACCTGCCTGGTGCGTCCTTCCCTTTTATGATGACACAGCGTTCTTTATCACCAAAATCCCTGTGTCTTAAGTTCAATTTCCTCTGCTCATGATGTCCTCTTCTTGTTTTCTTGTTGTGCAGGGAGTATCCTCCCCTTTCTTGTGACTTTGGCTTTTCTGGGTTGTTCGCATCAGGGCATCTTGTTTTAAGCACTGTATCGCTAGATTAAGGAAATTACAGTCAGTCAATTACTCTGTCTTCTAATTAGTCACTTGTCTATTTATATTTACTGTGAATATTGATGTGATCTCGTTGGACTTACCTTTACTAGCGTATTTTGTACGCTTTCTGTTTCGCAGTGTTTCTTTCCAAGTCTCCAACCCCCTCTGGGCTTACCTTTGACCCCTCCAGCTTTTATTATTTTTCTCCCTCGGTGGAGAAATTATAGCTTTTTATTTCTGTTTTCTAAATGAGTATTTTTTCTTAAATATATATTTGAAGCTGAAATTGCCTAAAGTTACAAAACACAGAACAAAACGATCATCAATATTTCCAGCCCCAGAAATTAATCACTTCATATCTTGGCATATTTGCTTCCAGGAAAGCACTCTGTTACTTTTACAGAAACAAAATGTGCTTATTATAAAAACTTCAATCAAGACCAGGATGTACAATAAAGGAAGTTAACAAAACAAAAACAAAAAAAACCCGCCTAAATCCCACCACCTTAGGTACATAGAATTCCAGACACCTCTCTGTGCAGATACCCAGATAAAAGGCAACATAGATGCATGGACAGATATCTTTATAAATTATGACTAGCTCTAGAGGTTCTTTCACAATATGAAGTATTATTAGTACATATAATTTTACTTAGAAGAAAACATAACTTATTGACAGCGAGGAAATTGTTAGCTTCAAATATTTTTTTAAAGATTTATGTTTTTATTTTTTGTTTTTGTTTTTTGACAGAGAGAGGCAGAGAGAAGGGGGAGGGCCCAGAGCCGTCTCCATAGTTGCAAGTCATCAGTTCTCGACATGGTTTCGTTCCACACAGGTGGGCGGGGCCGTGCAGGGCGGAAGCTGGACTGGGGGCCCCCCGCATGGGAAGCTCACCCCAGTTCAGCACATGGGTCCACACGGGCCTGGGCCAGGATTCAATCCTTGGACCCTGGGGCTACAAAGTGAGCTCTCAACCTGCTGAACCATCCCGGTTTCCCCAACTATTTTTTTTAATGTCAACAAAATTATTTCCTAGAAGTTTCCTTAAAAAAAAGGAGAGAGAGAGATTTTGAAAACTATCAGGAGTTTAGAGTCATTCTTTTTAAAAAGTGTATATTTCAGGTTTTATTCAGTTTCCAGTTTAGTCTCGGATTCCCCTCTTGGGAAGATGAGACATGGAGACTTCTCCATCTCCGGGGGCTTGTCGGTGACAGTGTGACTTCCACCTTGTCCAGGTTAGCTAATGTCACGCTTTGTTCTGTAATCATAATTCCCTTAGTTAAGGTGACCAGATTGTAACATGGGTAAAGCGGGACACCACTGACCGGGGGGAGGGGGTTCTTGATGAAAAATTGGGTCTATCTCCCGCCGCTCCCTAGCTTGTCGTGCATTCTTTCCAAACATCGGGACTTTTTTAAAACGCCGCGGGACGCGGGACAAACTGTTAGAAATCGGGACTGTCCTGCCAAAAGCGGGACGTCTGGTCACCTTACCTTAGTTGCTTAGTATGTGTTCAATATTTGGATAAATTCTCTGCTCATCCCTAGTTCTCTTACCCAATGTCTAAACTCCTGAGTTCAGGTTTATTACTATTATTATTAATCTGTTAATGGTTGGACATGATTGTGAACGATATATATTTATTTTTTTCCAAATAAAGGGCCCTGCACTTTATCTTTCCTGACATCTGTAATGTTTCAGGACGGCTGCTTCTTGCCGTTGTATGAGGATGACGCTGTATGTGGTCGGCGTGGACTTTCTCTTCCCCTAAGGACTCTGAGACCGGAGCTCCGGGTCCCTGCAGATGCTGGTCTGATTTCCCCAGTGTGGGTGATTTTTCTCTTTCTGTTTAGATGTATGATGCTTTCTCTCTTGACTATGAAGTTCTGTAACTTAGGGCGAGATTTGCCTTGGCGCTGAGATTTCTGGATCCAGTGTTCCTGGAATTCGCTGTGGTCTCGTTTCATTTCGTTTTGTGTGGGGCGCGCTCAGTCATTGTTTTCAGCGAGGGGAACATTTCTCGTGTTTCATCTCTGACCGTGTGCGGGTATTCTGTTCCCTTTGTGGGGCTTTCTTCTTCAACAGCACTGATTATTCCTAAGATAAACTGTCTTGTCTTTTTATAGCCAGCGTCTCTCTAATGGTTTAGATTTCTTCTTTTTTCCTACACATTCATTTTTATTACCCTAAGTCCTTTCTCGATGTCAGCAGTTAGATTATCAACAGTGTCTGTTCTTTTCCTCTGTAATGGTGACTTTTTTGTTCTAATTTTTTCCCCAAGGTTTCTAATCTCTTTTTCCATCTCGTTCGGGGCTCTATCATCATCATCTCCTTTTTGGATCTGAATTTTATTGAATTCCTGTTTCCATTAACTGGCTGACCCGAGCCTGTCATCTCGCTCCTCAGCGCGTCCCTGAGACCCTCAGCACCCAGACAATGGCGTGGGCCTTGGCGCTGCCATTTCCTCCGCAGACCCCGGGTTCTGGACAGGTCTGTGGTCTAGCGCACACCTTAGACCTGACAGCAGTTGGTCACGCCTTTCCCTAGCCACCCCTCGTAGACTCGGGGCACAACTCCAGCCCGCAGGCTTGCCCAGTGGCTCTCAGACGTGTCCCCACCACGTGTGGGACACACGAGTCCCCGCCCCTGGAGTCCTGCCACTTGGTGCCTCTTAACTCCACTCATCCTGGCGACGTGCGTTTGTTTCCGAAGACAGCCGTGAACTTTGCCAAACTGTCTTAGTCACACCTCACCTGTCATAAGGGCGCGTGTGTGATGTAAGTGGCCTCCAAACAGCCAGTCACGAATGGGGTCCCAGCCAGTCTTTTTCCACGTCTGCACTTGTAAGTAGTTGATGTTGCCAAGGCCCGTGGTCTTCACGGTGCTTTCTCGGGCGCGTGGTTTTGTTGTTACTCTGGGCGGTTGATTTACTGATGGCCCACGGGAGCACCCTGCTCCGCGTCGGGCGCTGTGCTGTGCACTTTACGAAGATCGCTGCCTCTCATCCTTGCCTTACCCCATCGCCACATCCCAGGCGAGATGGTGGAGACCCAGGAGCCGTGAGTGACAAAAGTCACCCCCGGGCGCTGTGACCCGAGGGGCAGCGGCCGCCTGGCCACCCCTTGTTTCCTCACTCGTGCTCACTGGGTGTCGGGGGGTGGGGGTCCTGCATGGTGCCCGATGTCTTCAGGTGTCTTGGTGCTGGTTCGCCGTCAGGAGCGCGGAGCCCCTGAGTGGTTGAGGACAGCGGGGCAGAGCCGGGGTCAAGTCCGTCGGCAGAGGGCTCAGGAACTGCCTCCCAACCCAGGGACCCCGTGCAGATGAACTCGTTCCGTCTCGCGCGCCCGGGGCTCACCTGGTGGAGCTCAGAGCCGCGTGTGCCTGGAATCGGGACGTGGTCTGCGCTTGATTGTCAGCAAATATTGTCTGAAGTCCCACTACGCGCTCTTGGAGCTCAATCGGAGGGTGCTGCATCGTCCGTAACGGGGCGCACGTACCTGATCTCTCATGTGGGGCTCCTTGGAGCTGCAGCTGGGGGGTGGGGGGTCTGCAGGGTGGTGTCTGGTCAGTGAGTGCTCACCACGCTCCTCCCTGGTTACTTGGGGGCAGGAGGTGGGTTAAAAGCGCCCCCACTTCACGCAGAAGGGAACCGAAGCCACAGAGCCGGTGCTGCCCAGCCTCCTGGCCGCGGGTCCCTTGCGGGGTCAGGGTCCTGGGGGCCAGTCTGTCTTCAGGGAGGTGACAGGGTGCTGGGCCTCACTCTGGGGTGGGCCAGGGAGATGCCAGGGTCTCAAGTGGCAATCTGGAGTCCCCAGACCTGTGTTGGGGGTGACGATGAGGAAGAGCTGTTAGGCCGGGTGTGGACCCGTCAGCTCCGGGGAACCACAGGAAACGCAACTCCATCTTTGTCTCCTAAAGTGGTCACGGGAAGAGAGGAAAGAGGATTCCTCCGTGGATGGAGCCTGTCCCTCTGGGCACATGGGAGAAGGGGGCGCTTTGGCTACATGTCTGGGTGCCCAGGTCTCAGGAGGTCAAGAGAGCCAGAGGGCCCCAGGGGCCTGTTCTCCACTCAAGGCCAGGTGGGCACCTGCTGGAGCTTGTCCAAAGGTGGCCTGGCTAGAGGGTGTCTGGGGCCAGCCCTCCTCAGGAGCAGGGAGATCACCCTCAGAGGCCCAGGGGACCCCAGAACCTTGGAGGCTGGAGATCAACATCAGTCCAGGGTCCACGAGGAGGCCCGGTTCCCAGTGGCGTCAGGACGGGCACCAGGCTGTCTCTTGTTGGGTGACCCGCTGAGCGAATTCCTGCAGGGCCTCAGGGGGCTGTGGACATGGGCACCCCCCTGCCTGCTGGGCCCGCTGGACACAAGCCGTGGGGCCCTGGCTGCCCCTGGGCGAGAACAGGCACCTTCTGGCCATGTGGAGGCTGTGAACAGGGAACCACACTCCTGGGGAAATAACAGGTCTAGGGGATGCCGTGAAGGACCTAGTCGGGGCTCATGTGGCAGAGAACCGTGGTGGGGGTGGGAGCTAGTTGGCAAGAGGAAGCTAGGACACGCCTTTCTGCACAGGTGACATTTCAGCTGTGACCTCTTTGAAGTGGGAAGCTTGGGAAGAGGTTCCAAGCAGAGGACGGCACATGCAAAGGTCCTGGGGTAGAATTGGGCTTGGAGACTTTGTGGCCCAGAAAGGCCGATGTAGCTGGGCACACAAACGAGAGGGAGATGTTGAGATGTGGTGGGGACGTGGTGGGGGTCAGGTCACGCCCGGCCTTGTAGGTCATGGGAGGGAGAGGGAATTTTACTCTCATCCTGATAGAAACCCACAGGGGGGTTGTAAGCGGCGAGAGGCGGGGCTTGACTCGCCTTCCTGAAGCCCACCCATGGGGCTGGGGGCATCTGAGGGTGTCTTGGAGCCTCCCTGTCCCCCTCCCATCTCTCTTCCCTCCTGCTGTGACCCGCCCCGGTCCTCCACACAGTCACAGAGAACCTCGCCCGGTCCAGCGTCGGGGAGCCCCACCCCAGTTTGAGCATCGGGACGCATCCCGTGCGGGGCGCATGGTCAGGGGCAGAGGCTGCTGGCCTCCCGGGGTGCAGCCCTGGGTGTAGTGACCTCCCAGTCAAGGTCCCCAGCTCCTGCTGGGGCGCTGGGTTAGTCCGAGAATGCCCGCTTCAGCTGCGCATGAACTACGGGCAGCTGACTGGTGAGTGAGTGACGGCCCGGTCACTTCTTCCTGCGAGGACGGCCTCGCTCACCCCGGCCCACGGGGCAGCTGTGTCCTTTGCATGCCCCACCCCCAATCTCCTGCTCCCTCATTTTGGCTGCTCTGGACTTACAGTCAAATATGAAATTCATGCATTTTTTTTTTTTTTTTTTTTTTTTTTATCTTTTCACATTTATAGAGAGAAATTATCTTTTTGTCTTCAGTGCATAGTTATTTCTATTTTACTTTTTGACAGATAGAGAGAGAGACAGAGACAGAGACAGCTAGAGAACCGAACTGTGGGAACTCCCCAGTTCAGCACGTGGGTCCGCCTGGGCCGGAGCCGGGATTCGATCCTCGGTCCTCATGGCCTCAAAGCGAGCGCTCAACCCGCTGAGCCGTCCCGGCTTTTCCCCTCATGCATTTTTTAATAAGTCCTCGGCTGTTTTTGCCACTGAAAAATTCATGGCATTGCGTAGTCCCTTTAACTAATGTTTATTCATTACACGATTGTCATCTGTGTGCCAGGTGCTATCTGCCCTGGGGACAAGCTGCTGGCACTGTCACGGGGTGTGGGGCCACCCTGGGGCCCTCTTGGCTAGTGGGCGAGCGTCTTCCCCGAGGCCCAGCTGGTTTCTTGGGACCCGTCTCTGTCCTGAGCTGTTCCCACACGTCTGTCACTTCCTGGCTGCACGCTGTCGCCTGTGCTGGGCCCTCCTGAGGCCTCCGGCGGGTCCCCCAGGAAGCGGTCCTGGATGTGAGCACCTCAGCGCAAGCAGGGGTGTTGCATTAGGCTCAGGGGTGCGGGGAGGGGGAGGGGAGCCCGTGAAGGGAGGAGGCGGCTGCACGGTGCTGCTGGGGGTGACGGGGCGGCGACCATGCCGCTGAGCTGCTCTGGGGTCTAATGCCTCCCAGTGGCCCTGCCCGAAGGACAGGAAGCTGGGCATCTACCCCCCGCTTCGGGGCAGTGCTGGGTGACGCCGGTCCAGGGCGCTGCCTCTCTGTTCTGCTCTGAGCACTGGGTGAGTGCGTTCCTGTGACCAGAGACGGCCTCTGGGCGGAGATGCAGAGGCAGCCATCACAAGATGTGGGTGCCAGTGGGGGGTGTGGGCTGCGTTGTCCTGCTGCTCACATGCCCCTCGCCGGCCGGTCTGCCCTCCCATGCACAGCCTCTCTCCCCAACACCCCTGCCCCCTCGCCGGCCCCTCCTCCATGATGCTGCCCCCTGCCCCGCTGGGTCTTTGGAGGGTGTGTTTGGGACCCCGGTGACCGTTGTTACCAGCAGCATTGCTCACACTGCTGGGTGGGGTCCCCACAGCAGCCCGTCTGGGGGCGCCCCCACCCCATGCAAGTCTGCTGCTGTTAATACATGCCCGCATCAGTGCCAACCCCACATTCTAGGGGCCAAGTGCCAGGAGACCGCCCCACTGCACATGCTGGCACCGGGCCTGGGCCCCCCGCACTTCTGGGCAACTGGCTGAACGTCAAGAGCTCCCACGACCCCTTGGGTCTGAACATTTGCTAGCGGGGCTCACAGAACCAGGAAAGCCCTGGGCCATGATCTCATTCTCCAGCCGCTCTCCTCTCCTGAGAGCCCGGGGGAGAGGCGGACATTCCCAACCTCTAACCGAGCTCGGTCTTTCTTGAGCCCCCAGCACCAAAGCACTCTGGGGGTCCCAGCCACCACTCATCTTAATAGCACCCAGCGGACACTCATCCCTCAGGAGCGTTGCAGACTCAGGAGCTGTGTGCCTGCAGCTGCGGACACAGACTGAGCACGTAGTCCTTGTGGGTACCGTACCCCTCCCCCCAAGTCCATTCCCGCCTGTTTCCCACTAGCATGCCCATCGCCCTCAAGAGCGTTTGCACCACCTGGGAAGAGGGGGGTCCCAGGCAGTGGGGAGCGGCATCAGGGCTCCTCCTGGGGCCCCAGTTCTCCTGTGGGGTGGGGGGGGCTTCAGCACAGCCCACCATAGGAGGGCTCCCTGTCTTACTCTCTGGGGGTGGGGGTGGGGGGCATAGCCCGACTGGGAGTGATTGCAGATAACGTAGCTGTTTGCAGTGAGCAGCGCCCTGTTCTTTACCCTAGAAAACCTAGCGCTCACCTCCCACCCCCACCAGCTGCGCAGGACAACGGCCCTCCCCTCTCGGGCTTTTGCTACAGACAAACAATGCTGCTTCTCTGAGCTTTTCTGAAATTGCTGCAGATGCACCGGCAGAGGCTTCCAAAGCCGATGAGATCGCTGCTCATTTGCCTAAAGCCGCCCAGGACCTGTCATCTGTGAGGGGTGCCCAGGTGACCCCCGAGGTCCTGTGCGCCTCTGGGAAATTAATTAGGATGCTCTTATGAGCGTCATGACAAGGCCATCAGCGGCCCCGTTTCCGCAGGCGGGGCTACGGAGCCTGTGTGTGGCTCCTGTGTGGGGAGGGGCGGCGGGGGGCAGGGTCAGGCAGGTCTGGGGGGGCAGGGCCAGGCAGGTCTGGGGGGGCAG
>PVKE010048187.1:0-11670 GCA_004027555.1 Craseonycteris thonglongyai | reverse complement strand
TTAGCTGTTAGATAGCAGGGTAGTAAAGGTGTGGCCAGGGGTGGGGGCATGTGAGTAGGAGCTAGGGCTGGCCTGAGACACAATAGCAGATTCCTCTTTCAGCAGGGGGGCTGGTGGTTCAGTGGGGGCGGGGCGCAGGAGCTCTGGTCTTTCCTCCTCCTGGCTGCCCCTCCTTCAATTGTATCTGTAAGGCACGCCCTCAGGGCAGCACTTGGATGGGCTGGGGCTTGGCAGAGGCCCCGGTCGGCCGCGCAGTCCCGCGCACAGGCAATGACACCGCAGAGACCCGGCAGGCAGCCCAGTTGCGTGCGCAGTCCGCCACGCCCCAGAGGCCCGGTGGGCAGAATGCCAAAAGCCCAGCCGCGCACTTCCGCACAGGCAGAGTCGCCGCAGCGGCCTGGTGAGCGGGGCACCCAAAGCCCAATTGCGCGCTGGGAAGCAAGCAGCGGTGTCGCTGCGGCCCGGTGGGCTGGGCGCCAAAAGCCTAGTTGCACGCTGGCAGCGGCGCCATAGAGGCCCGGTGGGTGGGGCGCCGAAAGCCCTGCGCGCACAGGCCGTAGCTCGGGCGGCAGCCGCTCTACGCTCCCAGCTCTGTTGAGACCACCGGATTCACTCCAAGTATGTCCAATGCAGCTCTGCCCACTCCAGCCCCAGCCCTCCAAGAGCCCTGTCCTCAGAAGGCGCTCCCTCACAGTCAATCTCCTCCGTAAATCAGGGGTGCTGAGCTGTTGTGGGTTGGCACCCTGCTCTCACCCCGCCCGCCGGGAAGTGCCGCCGCCCTGCTCCATAGTCCCTGTTCCACTTTAGGCTCTGTGATCTGATTAGGGCACTGTATGCTGTCCCTTGAGTTCGGATGTTAAATTGTCCACAGTCTTGTGGGGCTTCCATGCTCCCTAGGTCTCGGCTTCCAGCCCACCCTCGATCCAGCTCCACTTTGACCGTCGTCCCCCAATCCCCCTTTGTTTTTGCCAGCCCCGGGCCGCGCTCCGAGTCTCTGTTCCCGAACCGCTGCTTCCCTTTTCCTCTCCCGCTCTCCCCTTTTTTCTCTAACCTTTGTGTGTTGTTCCGTGTTGTGTGGTTCTCTTAGTTGAGGTTTCTTCTCAGGGTTTTCCCTGTGGATTCCCCTCTGTTCACAAGGCCCTTCCCAGGCAGTTATCGGCGTTCTCCTCTCATGCCGCCATCTTGGATCTCCTCCAAATACATTTTAAGAAAAGATGTTTAAAGCAAAACAAAAAACAACTATAAACTTAGAAATTAAAAAAATTATTTTTTTAAAGCAATTGATCAAAGAGGACACGAAAAGATAATTACATACTTTGTAGGAAATAAAAAAATGAGAATATATGAAAAATTATAATATAACTACAATCTATATTGAGAGGTGAACCTACCACCTCTGATGCTTTAGTAAATGTAAACACATAAGAATTCTAGTGGTATTGGAACAAATTCTTATGTAAACACTTAAGAATTCTAGTGGTATTGGAACAAATGGTTAACTATTTAGAGAAAGTTCATTTAAATCTGTACCACATGCCAAAATATTATAAATTCCAGCTGAATTGAAGAGTTTCATAAAAATTAAACCATAAAAAATATAAAAAGACTATAAAAGTAGATGTTTCTCAAATTTCTGATGGAGAAGCTTACAGTGAATGAAAAATGAAGTGTATTGGTGGGTTTGACTACTTAGAAGGCTTAAAATTTTTATCAAAAAACATCCAGGGGAAGCCAGGGTGGCTCAGCACATTAAGCATTTGCTTTGCAGCCCTGGGGACCGAGGATCAAATTCTGGCCCTGGCCTGTGCGGACCCATATGCTTAACTGGGGAGTGTGCCCAGTTCAGCTCTCACAGGGGCAAGCCTTCTATGTGGGAGACCCCTAACCAGTTCCTGCCCTGCACAGCCCTGCGCCCACCTGTGGAATGAAACTATATGGAAAAACCAATGATGTGCAACTATGGAGACTGTTCAGGGCCCTCCCCCTTCTCTCTCTCTCTCTCTCTCTCAAAAATAATAAAAATATATCTTTAAAAAAAAAAAGGGTCACTTGGGACAAGATCAGGTGAATGGGGAGGGTGGAGTGCAGAGGTCATGCTCTTCATGCTCAAAAACTGCTGAACACTCAGCACGGTGTGAGCAGGTACATTGTCAGGCCGCATCTTGTTCGAGTAAATCACCTATCGTGAAATGGGCAAATGAATTGGAACAGTCTCCAGAAAAATTTGCTGAAGCCGACCAAACACAGCCTCTCACAACAGGCCAGCTGGTCCATGGATGCAGATGGATTCCTAGAACATTCACCTTGCAGGAGGAGTCTGTACAATGTTTCCGTTTTGGGGGTCCCCCCTTGTGTTTTATCCATCTAATTATTAGATCCCAGTTTTGGGGGTCCCCCCTTGTATTTTATCCATCTAATTGTTAGATTCTAATAGACGCTTCCTTGGTCGGATCCGAACATACATGAATAAACCTCGGGTTTAAAGGAGCAGGTTGGGATTGGTGTCATTCATTAAAAATGGATTTTCCCAGAAAATTTTATTTGGTTTGAATAATAATGGGCAATAGTATAGACCTGGACTATGGCTTTTACATTTATTAATGCGTTTGGGTTACAAGAAATACTCTAGTAAAACTGTATTCGAAACTGTAAAAACAGTGTTCAGGTCGTTTTAGCCAGTCAGTTGATTTTATTCCATACAAACATTATTTTTATCCCATTGACATTTTATGGAATTTCCTGAATTTTCCTCGCTTGTGCTAGAGTATCTTTCGCCTTCTTTTATAGGGTTGGATTTTCGTCGGAACATCACACATGCCTGTTTGTCTTTCTTTGCGTTCAAGGGCTATGTTTCTGTAGAAACTGCCAGCTTAGGATACAGTGTCAGTCTGAATATGATTCCTGTCAGACTGCAGTGAGCACAGGTAATGGATATTGTCGTAAATGACGTTTGGTTCATTAGAATCTGTCAGAACAGGCTGGATAAATCATGGCCCTTGGAAAGAGCACAATACCACATTGTATTGGGGAAAACACGCTCTTAAGGAAATTCTTGAAGCTGGCATTTATTACAACCTGGCACATCATTTCCATTTTCTGCATTTCATTAAACGTACTGACTGGGTGTAATCCCAGGAGTGAAATGGGAAGTGTAAGGTAACATGTCTTCTTCAACTCTCCTGAACAAAAACGAACCAGATCTTTCATTCAGTCAGACAAGGTGAGCATCTGCTCTCCTCCAGCATTTAGGGATTGGATGAGTAACGGGGTAGCTTCTATTTCCAACCATCTCACAGCCCAGCAAGGGGGATGAGCACTCAAAACAAATGCTCATGGGAAGCTCTGGTAGAGCTTCTAATAGGAAGTAAAGGAGAAGAGAGGAAGGCTCTCTTCATGGGACAAGGACATGAGGCATGGGCATCCTCAACATAGGTCCCGACCTTGGTGGGGAGAGACTGTGAGTCCCAGTTGACAAGTGTGATTGGAATTCTGGGGCTGGTGCCCAGTTCGTCATGTTGTGATATTTTTATGAGCTGCACACATCTTATGGGTGGGATTTAATGTCCTCTAGATTCGCCAGAGAAAGTGGGCCGGCCAAAAGATTTGGAATGCAACTCTGCTGTAGGCTACGCTTTCATGAGGATCTTTCGGACAGTTGTTCCATGCTCGCCAAAGCTTTGTCTGATAGGGAGCTATCTCACGGTCTGGAGAAAATGATGTTGGTTAAATTTACAGGGGTGATGATTTTAATTTAAACTCTCCTCCAGCGTGCTGACAGCACTCATGCTTCCTAAAATAGGGCGCACAAACTTGAATTCCATGTGAGTTTGAAAAAACGTATTCACTTTGACATCTATTTCGAATGCTTTTGATCAATTATTTGGCATAGTGCCTACCTAGGAAAAGTAGGAAAGTGATTCGGACAACCACAGAATGGTCCGCAAACCCCTTTCCACGGGATAGACATCTGGAATGGTGTACCAGGAATAGACATGGCAGGAGGGCATTTAATTACAGGTTGATATTCAGACTAGAGGCAAGTATGGTAAGCCTCTCAGGATAAAGGGAATAGTGAGCCTCTGAAACACAAATTTTTAATTTTTTAAAATAATAATGCTTTCTACCTCCATTAGATATGATGAGCAAGAATTCTCTCGTTCTTCTCTACGGACATTCAAATAAATGTTCCCGAGCATTCATTTTTCAATCAATGGTTTTGAGCGGGACTTCGTTCTCGGGATTTCCTACCTATGTTATTCTAGAGAAGCCATTTTTGTCATGTCAAAGGGTGTGTGTGTTTATCATGTAAAGTGATTTGCATTACTGTAATACATGAACTAAACAGTGCATAGAGTGACATTTGGTTTATGCGCTTGGGCAGTATATGTTATGGATGAATGTGTAATAGTTTTCATAGCAGCCTGCTGTCATGGAAGGAGGGCAGGCTTCCGAGACAGACAGACGTACCTAGGATGTGCGAGGTGCTTTCATATAGATATTCTTTAATCTTTGCAGCACCCCTATGTCAGTGTGGAGTGTTTTCAGCTGCAAGAACATCAATACAGACCAGTAGCTAGCTGCTCACACAGATAAGGCTGGTATAGTAGCTCAGGGAGACTATCCAAGACCCAGGTTCTCTGTCTTCTGCTCTCCGTACTCAATGTGTTGCTTGTTCTTCTCATCGTTGCAAGATGGCGAGTGCAGCTTCAGGCACCACATTGAGGTCCAAGGAGGAAAGAAAGAGAGATGAAGGATGGAACCACCTATGTTCCATTCATCAGCAAAACCACATTTGCTCCGAACACTCAGAGCAGATGTTCTCTTACGTATCATTGACCAAAACTGGGTCACATGGTCATCCAGAATGCAAGGGATGCTGGGAAAGTGGGAACAAGATTATCTTGTTAAAGTATGATTTATGGGAAAATGAGAATAGCTCAGCAAGTTAAGTACTCGCTTTGCAGTCCCAAGAGCCGAGAATTGAATCCCGGCCTCGGCCCACGTGAACCCATATGCTGAACTGGGGTGTGCTTCCCATGTAGGAGGCCCCAGTTCAGTGCTCGCCCCTCACCCTGGTTCAGCCCCTGGCTTGAGGCCCCCAGCCCAGTTCCCACCCTGCATGGCCCCCACCCACCTGTGTGGAATGAAACCATGTCGAAAACTGATGATATACAGCTATAAGGACTGCTCTGGGCTCTCCCCCTTCTTTCTATCTCTGTCTGTCTGTCTCTGTCTTTGTCAAAAACAATAAAATAAATCTTAAAAAAAATAAAAATAGAAAAATAAAGCATGATTCACCAGGATGGCATTCTGTCCACAAAAAAAGAGAGTCTGAACATTGGTGGTCAACTATTAGTGTCTGACAGAAATCCTATATTTCTTATACCCATGAAAATGTTCAGACTGAGATAGGCTAAATAATTGGACCAAACTCATCAACTCTTAGGTGATTGTATATCAACTATTAAGCCCATGTTCTTGAGTACTATGCCGTAAACCGGAGTCATTTAATGAAGGACAGTGGGTACTGTGAATGACATTTAACAATGATGGTGACATAATGAAGCTAGACTTCAGTAAAAACAGGACCCTTCTGGTTTGAAGTAGTTTCTCATCTTTACACAGTGAAGTAAAATAGGGATTTTTCTTAATTAACCCTCAGTGGAATAAATAATTTCCAATAAAGCTTTGTCACTGATTTTTGGAGGGTAGGAAATAGACAGGACTAGAACTTTCTTATAATTTATCTCTGTTTGGATGCTCAGGAAATGTCTGAAGCTAATGGAGGCAACTGGCTAGGTTGGGTTTCTTTTTATTTTTCTTTCTTTTTTTAAAAAGATTTATTTTATTGTTTTCGACAGAGACAGAAAGAAGGGGGAGGGCCCAGAGCAGTCTCCATAGTTGTATGTCATCGGTTTTCAACATGGTTTTGTTCCCCACAGGTTGTTGGGAGCTGGAACTGGGCTGGGGCCTCCCATATGGTAGGCACGCCCCCTTGAGCCAGGGGCCAAACCAGGGGCAAGAACCAAACTGGGGGGCCTCCCACATGTGAAACACACCCCAGTTCAGCATATGGGTCCACACGGTCCGGGGCCGGGATTCAATCCTTGGTCCCCGGGGCTACAAAGCAAGCACTTAACCCACTGAACCACCCCGGCTTCCCTAGGTTGCAATACAAAGGATGCTGCCCAGATAATGTGGTCTCTGTGATTTGGAAATTCAGTTGTCTCAGGAAGGTTGGGCTGCCCTCTTGTGCGTACCTCTGAAACCCCAGTCAGCTGAGCGCCCATTGTAACCACTCCTGAGGTTTCCTGCTTCCCTGATCCTCCTCTCAAACCCTCTTCTTGTGTTGTTCTCCCCATGTGCTCATCTTTCACTTCCTCTCTCCTCACTTGGAAAGAGTGTTGAAACCACATTTCAGTATTTGGCACCTAAGAGGCAGTAGTACTTGTCCCCATGTTAGACTTCCTGCCCTGGCGGGAAAAATAGCCTCAGTAAGTTTTTCCATTTCCCATTTGTTAGATAGCCTGTCAGGTATGCAGCCAGATCTGTCCTCACGCATAAGGCAGAGGGCCGGATGCTGTGCCTCTCACCATGTCAGAGCGCGGTAGAGAGGACCCTCGCTGGAAGACATTGCCTGTGCTTAGCTTTTACACCCTTCCCAGGAGCATAAGAGTCTCCATTCTCCTCCAGAACATACCCCCATGTTACACAATTCAGCCCTTGACTGTGACTGATCATTCTCTGTGTGTGTGTGTGTGTGTGTGTGTGTGTGTGTATGTACTTTTACCTACTATACTGATCAGGTTTTATTTTAATTAAGGGAAAGCCAGGAAAGCCAGGGTGACTCAGTGGGTTAAGCTCTCACTTTTTGTAGCCCCAGGGACCAAGGATCGAGTCCCAGCCCTGGCCCATGTGGACCCATATGCTGAACTCTTGCAGGGGCGAACGTCCCATGTGGGAGGCCCCCTGTTTGGCTCCCAGCTTGAGGGGGCATGCCTCCCATGCAGGAGGCCCCCAGCCCAATTCCCACCCTGCATGCCCCCAGCCCAATTCCCACCCTGCATGGCCCCAGCCCACATGTGTGGAATAAAACCATGTCGAAAACTGATGATGTACAGCTATGAAGACTGTTCTGGGTG
Source organism: Craseonycteris thonglongyai (assembly GCA_004027555.1). Lineage (NCBI taxonomy): Eukaryota > Metazoa > Chordata > Mammalia > Chiroptera > Craseonycteridae > Craseonycteris > Craseonycteris thonglongyai. The sequence goes on along the minus strand of PVKE010048187.1, from coordinate 4,528 downwards.
CTCCCCCTTCTCTCTGTCTCTCTCTCTCTCTGTCAAAAACAAGAAAATAAATCTTTAAAACAAAAGTTAAGGGAAAGCTACATCTCCCAACCATCCATGGTTCTCTGAGATGGAAGCAAAAGGAATAGCTTTGTTTGGCTATTTTTTAAGGATGGAGAAGTGGCTCCTCCTTCAGACCAGGGGTGTCAAACTGGTGGCCTGGGAGGTAATTTTTTGTGGCCCATGATGCTCTGAAATAAAATGAAAATAGAAAAAATTGTTATGAAGAAAATAGCCCTATTTTGGCACCAGGGACCGGTTTCGTGGAAATTGATTTTTCCATGGTCTGCGGGGAGGGGGGAATGGTTTCAGGATGATTCAAGTGCCAGATGCAGCTTAATTGTCACTTGTCACTCACTGATAGGGTTTTGATAGGCATCTGCCAGCAATTGATTTGTGATGGTCTCTGTGCCGTCAAACCTTTCTGCTCATGTTCATCTGTATTTGCAGCCTCTCCCCAGTGCTAGCATCCCCGCCTCAGCTCCACCTCAGATTATCAGGCATTAGATTCTCACAAGGAACACAACCGAGATCCCTCTCATGCACGGCTCACAACAGCATTCGAACTCCTGTGAGAATCTAAGGCTGCCACTGATCTGACAGGAGGCAGAGCTCAGGTGGTCGTGAGAACAATGGGGAGCAGCTGTAAATACAGATGAAGCTTCACTTGTTTGCCCGCTACTCACCTCCTGCCATGTGGCCCAGTATCAGTCTCTGTCTCGGGGGATTGGGGACCCCTGTGCTATAGAACTGCCAAAGAGGAGTGGTCTGGGGAGAAGACCTCATAAGAGGATGGAGGAAGGCATTTTGGGGGATAGGGAATGCTATGCATTTGGATTTTCCTGGGAGCAGACTATGAGAGGGGTTTAGTGTGTACTACATTGATCTGAAAGTTCCTTTGAGACCGACACCCATGGAATGGAAGGAAGGAAGGAAGTAGGGTGGGCAGAAGGTGACATCAGGCTATAAGGTGAAGCAAACACAGCTTCAGTCCACCTCACAAGGAGCTCAGCAACAAGTAACGCCTTTAGAGTTGCTTGAGTTGGCGGAGGTGGCCAGGGCTGTAGACCCTGTGCTTTAGTTAGTCTCTGGATGTGGGCTACTAGAACAGCTGGCTGCTGGTTGAGACCACACTCCTGCATCTAAGGCCACAAGGGCTTCATTGATGGGGATTCTGGGCAGCAATCTGTCCCCTAGGGACAGTGACATAAGCACATGTACGCATAGTCAGCATGGGGGTGGGTGGTGACCAAAACAGTGGAACTACAGTAGCTGGTAGATTAGAAGCACAGTAGGGGGTAATGTTAGAGGTGTTGGTTGGAAACAGAAGAAGGTGGAGGGTCTTGGCCACCGTTCTCTAAGACTTTGAACTTTGTCCAGTGGCTATTAGGGACATACTACATACTTTGAGCAGTGGGTGGGTGTGACAGGTGTGAAGTTATGTTTTAAGATTTATTTTATTGTTTTTGACAGAGACAGAGACTGAGAGACAGGGGAGAGCCCAGAGCAGTCGCCATCGTTGTACATCATCAGTTTTTGACATGGTTTTGTTCCACACAGGTGGGCTGGGGGCTGCACAGGGTGGGAACTGGGCTGGGGGCCCCCACATGGGAGACACACCCCAGTTCAGCATATGGGTCCACATGGGTCGGAGCCAGGGCTGGGATTCAATCTTCGGTTCTCATGGCTGCAAAGCGAGGACTTAACCCACTGAGCCATCCCGTCTTCCCATGAAGTTATATTTTAAAGGTACACATCTGGCTTAGTTGAACGGGATCAGTAGTGGCAAAAGGTAAAAGGCAGGAAGATGCCTATGGATTAATAATTCATGAAAGTGAACATTGCGGTTAGTCAAAAGAATAACAGCTCATGTCCAAGCCGTCTGTCACCCAGTTGACTATGTGGTTTTTCCTCTTGTGCCTCTGTTTTACCATCTGTGAAAATGATAAGCCTGGAAATCCCTTTCCAACTCTTGGGATTCTATGTTAAAGTTATCCATTCATTTGGGTTCCTTCATTGTATCTTTGCGAAAGATGTTAAAGTCAAGTTTTAGTGTAAAACCAGACTTCTGGAAGGTTTGATTTGGGTATTTGTACGTTCATTAGTTCCTCCATTCTCATGGCTTGCCAGATTCTCCACATTTCCGTACAAAGTTTGAAGCCCATGGATTATGGATTTAAGTTGAACCAGAGTTATATATCAGCTATTACAAGCCTGAGGGTCTTGTTTCTTAATCAATGACAACAGATCTGGTAACTTGACCCAAGCTCTACACAAGATGGAATTAGCTTTCCTTATTACACAGAGATGAAATGTCTTTGCCTAAGCTTCTACTTAAGTACTAATGAAAAGAGGATTAACACTGGTAATAAAGAAATGAGCCAGTTGGAGCCCATGCTCATTGAGAAACCTGGGTGAGAGATGTTTATTTCTCCCGTGTGCGTTCTGTGGCATAGTTTGCTGTCCTGACCCAAATCAACCACTAACGTAGGGAAGGACAGAAATAACCATAAACAAAGGAGAACAGCCCACACATCAGGATTCTTTGCCCCTTTACTTTTCCAAGTGGTTCATAGAGACAGTTTCCCATATTGAAAAAATTTTTCATCCCTTGATTCATTGACCCAAGGCATGACTTTTTCTCCAAACCTACTCAATTATTGAAAGTTATGAACTCTACCCATTTGTGTGTTCATTACAGCAGTTATTAATCCATGCATTCATTTAGTAAATGTTTTCATGAAGTACCTGTGATCAGGTAAAACCAGATCACATCCCAAATTGTATGCGGCTAACCATCTAGTTGATGAGGCAGACATTAATCCAGTAACCAACCGCATGGTTTGCTCTTTAATTACAGAGTGAAGTCAGGTGAGGCTCCCCTTGAGGAGGTAGGTGACAGTGGAGCTGATGCCTGAAGAATGAAAACTCAGGGAACTAAGTAGGTTGGATTGTGGCTTGGAGTCCTTGATGAGTATAATTTCAAGGTCATTAAAACTTTGGCATTTTACATTATTCTGAACAAAAGAAAAGTAACTGATAGACTGCCTTCACCAAGTTTTAGTGGGCATTCAGTAGGGTAGCACCAGAGCCAAATTGAAATTAAGTCTCGCATGTCAGATAGAAGGGCATGGTTCTTCTGGGAGCCTTGGTGGCTGTTGTGGGTTCACAGTATGTGGAAGCTCCTGGTCCAAGTCAACTGAGCACAAGAGGAATCACAGCAAACCCTAACCCGTGGGCATTTGAGATTTTTTTCCCCTGAAGTAGATTTTTCTACCCCCTGTCCACTCCCCTGCCCCAACATGTTTGGGTCTTTTCCAAGAAAGTGAACTATAATGCATGATGCAAGGACATTCACTGGATATACTATGGAAACTGTTATGGACAGGAGCCAACATGTGGAAACCTCTCTTTAGTGTAGCATCTTGAATAAATACAGAGGCAGAATGCCCCAGGTGGTATTCTCACACCAGGATGCTTTTCGGTCTTGATTCTCTGCCTGCTCGTCCTTCATTGCCCTCACCCTAGGTGCAAGGAACACGCTCACCCAATGAGGATCTGCCCACAACATTGTGGGGCAGGCACCAGCCAATGACAGATCGCTCCTGGTAGGAGTAAGAAAAACCAACAATCATCACACAAGAAATGTGAAAGGATTCCACTTTATAATGTAAAAGGTTACGCTATAAAAAAAAACCAGGGATATTTAGGAAGGTCATTTACTGCAGAAAACATACGTATTAGGGGGAAGCTGGGATGTCTCAGCCGGTTAAGGGCTTGCTTTGCAGCCCTGGAGACCGAGGATTGAATACTAGTTCCGGCCTGGAAGGATCCATATGCTGAACTGGGGTGTGCCCCCTGTTCAGTTCTTGCCGGGGCCTATGCGGGAGGCTCCAGGCCCAGTTCCTGCCCTGCACAGTCCTGTGCCCACCTGTGGAGTGAAACTATATGGCAGGGGTGGCCAACTTTTCTATATATAAGATCTACTTTTTATCTTAAAAGTGTGTCACGATCGACTTGTTGTCATAGGCGTAGTCTAAGGGGGAAGAAGGTGTGAAATGCATACTATGTTTATACACTGTGTTTCAGTATAAGGTGCATTCCAGCGAGGTATGGGTAGATAAGTAAAATATATGTTCAAAACTATTTTTTATTTTTTAAATTACTTATTAAGTTTTTGAGATATAGGCTCATGAAGAAAATAAATTTCCAGACCCAACTTTTGATAGCAGCATTCCGTACATGCGGTACCTAAAAAATTCGATTTTCCAACACTTTTTCAAGATAGATTAGATTTTTTACTAACTTAAAATGCAATTTAATTTTTTTTATCAACTGCAATGTATAAGTTGTTGTACTATTTGTTCATAAATATGAAAAAGTTGTTATAAGAATGCACAGTATGGCTGATAATTTGATTTCAATATTTTACTTTTGCGTTTTTTTTTTTGGGCAGGAAAATTTATCATGAAAGAATAATATGACTTAC
>PVKE010048186.1:0-11675 GCA_004027555.1 Craseonycteris thonglongyai | reverse complement strand
ATCAACATTGCTTTCTGAGAGAGGCGAAGAGTCTTGTGTTGGTGGCGGAGGAGAGGCTCTCACTTGACTCGTAGAAGCTTTAGGCTCACTCGGAGACTCTTCTGCTGGAGGCGCTGACGGTAGAGCCGGGGGCTTTACCTTGGAGAGAAACATGGTGATGGGTAGTTGTTGTCTTTGTTTTTTCTTTTCCTTCAAAATTTCCCTGTACAAGGACATAACCCTGTCAACGGGGTTCTGGGCGCCCCAGAGGAAGCTTTCGCAGTGGCACAGCGCTTAGGCGGCATTATAAGGGCTTAATTAATAAAAAAAGTTATCGCTTAAACAAAACAAGTTATCGCCAACACAACACTAAACTCCCGTCAACGCTCCTTTCCGCAATGTGGCTGCCGACATGGTTGTATTTTTTCATTTTTATTTTTTGATGAATATTTTGGAAAAACCCGCGAAGCACTGAAGCCGCAAAACATGAAGCGCGAAGTGGCGAGGGAACACTGTATATAGAATGTTGGGTTAAGTGGAGCTCTCTATTTAGCTATCTTCTACTTTTTATTTTTACTGTGAAATATAATGTACCTACCCAAAAGATTAGTAAATGGTAATAAGTTTAATAAATTATGATATTCATTATAATTTATTTTTTATAAGGAAAATATAACCACCATTCAGGCACAAAATAGGAAACTACCCCAGAAGTTTTTATGTGCCTTTGGAGTTATCATCCTTTCCTCCCCCTTAAAACGAACCTATTGCCTACCTTTCAGGGGACTACTTTCTTTTCTTCTCCTCCTCTTCTCTCCTCCCTTCTCCCTCCTCCTTTTTAAAAAAATATAATATTTCCATCTTTAAGTGTGCCTCCCTAAATGTTAAGTTTAGGTTTTATTTTGTCTGATTTGCATGTTACACTTTACTCTTAAGTTTCTATTTCAGTATCCATGGAAATCTTATGGCATTTAAAGGTAGAAATTAAAATAAATTTTTACACTTTAATACTTTTGGGGGAAAAGATTGCTGACTTCTGCTCTAGTGTATTATTAGTCACCTGAATTATAACAAAGCCAAAATATAAACATGAAATAAGTATTTTTCCAAAGAATCCAAATTCTTTTTTACTTAGAGCCACCCTATTACAATACTAATTAGTAAAGTCAACAATGGTTACTTTCCAACATCAATTCTTAGTTGGTCTGTGTGAATAGAAAAATAGCTTTTGGGAAGCTGGGATGGCTTTGTGAGTTGGGCGCTCCCTTTGCAGCTCCGGCAACTAGGCATTGGGTCCTGGGCCCAGCACATGCAGACCCATATGCTGAACTGGGGTGTGCTTCCCATGCTGGAGGCCCCAGTTCAGTTCTTGCACCCCCGGTTGGGTCCCTGGCTTGTGGAGGCATGCCTCCCATGCAGGAGGCCCCAACCCCGGTTTCTGCCCTGTAGCCCCCACCTAACCGTGTGGAACAAAACCGTGTCTAAAACTGATGACATGAACTATGAAGACTGCTCTGGGCTCTCCCCCTTCTCTGTATCTCTATCTCGGTCTCTCTCTGTCTCTTTCAGAAACAATAAAATAAATTGTTAAAAAAAGAAAAATAGCTTTTTCCAACATTGGATATTTTTAATTAAAATTATCATTGGGATAATAACTTTCCTAATAATTAAAAAAATTACTAATAATCAGTAGTTTTCCAGTTAGACTAAAAGTATACCTTACATATCCTTAAGATAAGTATTTTTTGTTTTTGGTTGTTAGTTCTTTTAAAAAATTTTTAAATTCCATTTGATATACAATATTGTATCAGTTTTAGGTGTACAGCATAGTGGTAAGACATTTATATAACTTACCAAATCCTTATTTTGGTACATCTGGTTCTTCTGTGACACCATATATAGTTATTACAATGTTATTGAGTATATGCCCTGTGTTGCACTTTATATCCCTGTGAGTATTTTATGACTATGAATTTGTATTTTTATTTTTTAAAGATTTGATTTGTTTTTGACAGAGACATAGAGAAACAGAGACATAGAGAGATAGAGACATAGAGAGACAGAGACATAGAGAGAGAGAGAGAAGGGCGAGGGCCCAGAGCAGTCTCCATAGATGTACATCATCCGTTTTTCATATGGTTTCATTCAACACAGGTTGGTGGTGGCCGTACAGGGTGAGAACTGGGCTGGAGGCCTTCCTCATGGGAGGCACACCCCCTCTAGGGTCCGAACCAGGAGGCAAGAACTAAACTCGAGGTCTCCTTCATGGGAAGCACATCCTAGTCCAGCATATGGGTCTGCGTGGGCTGGGCCTGGGGCTGGGGCTGGAGCTGGGATTTGATCCTCGGTCCCCAGTTCTGCAAAGTAAGCACTTAACCCGCTGAGCCATCTTGGCTTCCCGAATTTGTACTTCTTGATTTTTTACCCTCTTTCACCTACTCCTCAGGTCTGCTTTCATTATCCCTAACAAATCTAATACCATCTGAAACCATACAAAGTAGTTGCAACATTATTGACGATATTCCCTTGTTATATTCTATATCCTCATAAGTATTGCTTTGTAACAACCAAACTAAACTTCTCATTCTTTTCTCCTTATGTTACCCACTCTCCAAACCCTCTTTCCGTCTGGCAACAAACAAAATGTCTTCTACATTTATGAATTTTTTTCCTGTTCCTCTTGATTATTTTCTTTTTCAGATTTCACCTATAAGTGATGAGAATTTGCATACGTCTTCCTCTGTCTTTTGATTGAAGCTTTTGATATGTACAACTTGAAATTAACTATTTATAGATATGTAACTATTGACATTTTATTATTCATAATTTTTGCTACCCCCCTCCCCCCCACACACACACCTTAAAGAAGCCCCTCTAACATTCCTTGTAGTACTGGTTTGATGGTGATAAATTCCTTTAGCTTTTTTTTTTTTTGTCTGGGAAACTATCTGTCCTTCAATTTAGAATGATAGCCTTGCTGGATACATTAATTTTGGTTGTAGATCCTTGGTTTTCATCATGTTGAATATTTTCTGCCAGTCCCTTCTGGCCTGCAAAGTTTCTGATGAGATATCAGCTGGGAGTTGTATGGGTACACCCTTATACCGTATTTTCCAGCGTATAAGACGACCGGGCGTATAAGACAACCCCCTAATTTTACAGTTAAAACATAGGTTTGGGCCTATATTCGCTGTATAAGACTACCCCCCACTTCCGAGGCTGTAGTCTTATACAGCAAATATAGGCCTAAACCTGTTTTAACTGTAAAATTAGGGGGTCGTCTTATACGCCCGGTCGTCTTATATGCCGGAAAATACGGTAATTTACTAATTGCCTTTCTCTCACTGCTTTTAAAATTTTCTTTTTGTCTTTAACTTTGCCATTTTAATTACGATGTGTCTCAGTGTGAACCTGTTTGGGTTCATCTTGTTTGGGACTCTCTGTGCTTCCTGGGCTTGTAGAACTATTTCCTTTGCGATGTTAGGGAAGTTTTCAGTCATTATTTCTTCAAATAAGTTCTCCATGCCCTACTGTTTCTGCACCATTCTGGTACTATTGTGGTATGAATGCTGTTATTCTTGAGATTGTCCCAGAGGAATCTTAAACTATCTTCAATTTTTTGGATTCTTTTTTTTTTCTTTTCTCTTGTTCCACTTGGGTGTTTTCTGCTACCTTTTCTTCCAAATCACCAATTCATACCTCTGCTTCATCTAGTCTGGAGATTCCTTCCATTCCATTCTTCATTTCCTTTATTCTAATTATTTCTGCTCATCTTTTTTAATGGTCTCATGTCTTTCTTTATGCTTGCTATTCCTCTTTTGAAATTTTTACCAAGTTCCTTGAGCACCCTCTGATAGGTTACTTTTCTCCCTCTTGTATACTGTAATATTCTGCTTTTCTTTTTTTCTTTTTCTTTTTTTTATTTTGAGCTATATTTCTTTGATTCCTCATTGTGGCAGCTTCTCAGTTTGTAGGTATTTTGCTCTTTAAGCCAACGCTCCCAACTTCAGTTTTTTTGGGGCTCACTGCTAACGCTTGTAAGAGGTGTTGGGGTTAGAGGTCTGGAAGGATGGGTGGGGGAAAGTGACCAAAATTCGTGTCTTTGTTTTCTACCTGGAACTGTGGACTGTGTGGGCAGTGTGGGCTTATGCTTTTCTGTTTTTGGTTTACCTTGAGGTCTCTGCTCTTAATTTTGGGATTAGTTGTTTTACATGCTGTTCCCAAAGACAGGATTGCTAATGTTTGGAGAACTGCATTAACAACAACCTTTTCTATCCTTCTCTTTCCTAGCTAGAGAGAGGTTGGGCTGCAGCTTTTCATCACCCCAGCTATTCCCTGTCCTCGCAGAACTGGAGTGAGGTTGGGTTGAGACATTTCGCAAGCCCCAGACTCAGGGCTTTTTTCTCTCTGTCTCATGAACCAGGTGAGGTCTGAAATGCTCACCTGCCACCTTCCTCCTCCTTCTCTCTGCTGCAGAGACCTAAGCAGGAACCTGCACTCTGCCTGCCTCTTCACAACCTCTTTCCTCCTCCTCAGTTTGCCCCTCTTTCCCCACTTGCAGGTACTCTGATGTGACACATTGACCTCTTAGCTATGTTTATGCATCACATAGGGAATTCTTTGTTGAATTTTAGTTGTTTTATCAGTTGTAACCTCCAGAGGAGTTTTTCAAGAGTGCCGCTCATGCTGCCAGTTTTAGGTTGAGATCTCAGATCTTGTGTTTTCAGCTGATCCTTTAGAATTTTAAGTTGTACAGTTGTAAAACTTAATCAAAAAATAGTTTAATATCCTGAACACAAAAAATATATGTTCATTTCACTTATCAAACTGATGGTTTTGCTAATAAGTAAACTAGGAATTGTTTACCATTCTTTTAAAAAATTATTTGACATTTGTTTTTATGTAAATAGTGCTTACTTAGTGTAGAAAACAGAAATAAACACAAGTAGAAAACAGAAAAAGAAGAGATATTCAGCCTTAAAATTTAAAGTAGAGGATTTTAAGGGACTAATATCATTTTGTTAAGTGCCTTTATCATGGTTTACTTAACTGTTTTGCTATTGCTGAGCATTTAAGATGGCTTTTAGTTTGTTGCTTTTATAAAAAATATCATGATGAATATCTTCGTGCATAACTGTCCCCCTCTGTATTTCATACTTCTCTTGGGATAGGATTTCAGACATTAAATTTATTGACGAGACCATAACTCATATATCCTTCATCTAAATTCACCAACTGTTACGTTTTTCTACACCTGCCTTCTCTCTCTCTTCATACATTTATGTATCAGTCTCTTTTCATATGTGTATTATAAGTGCATATTACATATATACACACAAGGTATGACAATTAAGTTTGTGAACTTGCCATCATGCACTTATGTTGGCAGCACTTTACAAAGAACTAGGTAAGGTTTTATAACATTGGTATATCAGTGTCTCACAGCTGTGTTTGTGTCGATGTGTGGTGGTGTTCTTGCTGAGTGGCGTTCATGTTGTTGCGTGTTTTTGTGTGCCATCATGAGAATGTCAGAGCTTGAATCAGAGCAATGAACAAACATTAAATTTCTTGAGATGTCATCAAGATGGCGGCGTGAGAGGAGCTCTTGAAATCTCTTCTGGAAAGAGAACAATGTAAACAACTAAAATCCAACCAGAGAATCCCTAAGTAGTGTATAACCTCAGCTGAGGAACCCACTCATCACAAGAAAATTCCTAAAGCTAGAGAAATGGAGGTGAGCGAGAGAGGAAGAAAGAAAGGGAACAGTGTGGAGACACACTGCAGAGCATGACCCGGAGATCAATCCAGGGACCGACCCAGAGGCTGACCCGAGTCCAGCAGAGGAGAGACTGACTGAGGTGGGAGCATGGGGCATGGGCCCAGGGGCAGAACGACTCTGGGCCGGTTGGAGTCCTGGAACGGACAGAGGCAGAGGCGCAGATGACCAGAGCTCGGGGTGGACAGAGAAAGCGGGCGTGGGTAACAGTGGTGAGAGACCCCAGTGGGAGTGTGGGAGGAACAGCCCCGGCATGGTGAGGGTGGCCAGAGCACGGGGCAGGAGGCCAGAGCGAGGCACCAGGAGCAGCGAGATTGGGCTGGGTGACCGGAGTGAAGATCTGGCTGCCGGTGCTGGAGTTGGGCAGCTGGAGCTGGGGGTCCACGGAGTGTGAGGCCAGCAACTGGAGCCAGAGGTAGGTGTTCCCATGGCTGGAGCGCCGACATGGGGAGTGTGTTGTCGGCTGAGGCGCAGAGTGGCCCTCAGTGAGATGAGGCCCCAACTGGAGCACTGCGTGGCCTTGGACACGGAGCCTGGCTGCTTCCCCTTGCTGTCTCCCAGGGCTCACCCAGCAAGCCTCGCCCATGGCGGGCCTTCAGTGAGCTGCTGCCAGGAAGCTGCCATTACCCTGTGATGCAATCAGACCAGCGCATTTGCCAACAAACCCCACTCTCACTTTTCCCGCTGAAGCCAGCAGAGGGAAGCCACCATTACTCTGTAACGCAATCAGGCCTGCACCTTTGTGAACAAGCCCCGCCCCTTCCCACCCTCCCCCGTCCCACTGAAGCCATCAGAGGGATCTAGGTGTGGCAGCTTCTCACAGCATTGGGATCTCAGTGTCATAGAATACCATCATCGCCCACCATACCTTCACAAAGAGGAGGCATACCGAGACCAGGGCAGCTGAGTCAAAGAGAAGCCCATCTCCTAGGAAGTCTCCCACTGTGAGAAAATGAAATAAATAAGAGAAAATATTGTAAGATAATAACACCAGCTAGGAAGTAAAAGAAAGATACCTTCATATCTACCAAGGGAAAAGTCCTCATGTCCAGGAAACAAAATGCTCCAGCAGCGATGAATACCCCTTTGAACAAAGGAGCTCAGAAAGAAAGAGAAAAATCTCCAGATAAGGAACTTGAAGATAGGGAATTATGTGAGCTAAATGACAGAATTCAAGGTTGCAATTATAAAAATATTCAAAGAGAAAAGAGAAAACTGGCAGAGTACACAGAAAGAGCTAATTGATCTCAGAAAAGAAATGGAATCTATGAAAAAGATGAAAATAGAAATTCTGGAGATAACACAATAAAAGCAATGAAAAATGAAATAGCTAGCATAGGAAGCAGAGCTGACCAGATGGAGGAAAGAATTAGTGAAATCGAAGACAGAAATCTGGAAATGTCACAGAAGGCGAAAGAGACAGACCTAAAAGCTAAAAGAAATGAAAGATATCTATAAGAACTATCTGACTTTGTTAGAAAAAATAATATGAGAATAATAGGTATTCCAGAGGGAACAGAGCACAAGATGGGCACGGAGAATCTACTCAGACAAATAGTAGATGAGAACTTCCCAAATCTATGGCAAGAACTGGAACCTCAAATCCAAGAAGGAAACAGGACCCCTAGCTACTTGAATCCTAACAGACCCTCTCCAAGGCACATTATACTGAAGATGTCAAAGGTCAAAGACAGAATCCTCAAGGCAGCCAGAACAAAGTACACCATAACCTATAAAGGAAAGCCCATCAGACTCTCATCAGATTTCTCAACAGAAATGCTACAAGCCAGAAGGGAATGAAACAAAGTATTCAAAATATTAAAGGAGAAAAATTACCAGCCAAGAATCCTATGCCCAGCAAAGTCATCCTTTAGATATGAAGAATGAATAAAGACCTCTGTAGACATACAAAAACTGAAGTAATTCTCCAGCACAAGTCCAGCATTTAAAGAAATACTGAAAGAAGCGATAGGACTGGAAACAAAATGTAAATAGGGATAAATTGGAACAACAAAAATATAAAAAGAGGAGGAAGTAAACACTTAAGTTTCCAAAGAGAATGGATATAAGAAACATCCTTAAGAAAAGGACCCACTGTGTATATGAAACTTTCTTTTATATAAAGTTCATGGTAACCACTAAAAAGAACTTAGAACTGGGACACATAAAAACAAAAGATGAGAATACAGAAAAAAGAGTCATAAACACCATCAAACTAAAATAACCAATGGGAAGAAAAAAGCAAAGAAGCAATAAAAAACAAAAAATACAACAGCAAATACTACAAGAGAACAAAACATAAAATGGCTATAGGAAATCCTCATGTATCATTCATCACCCTAAATGTTAAGGGACTGAACTCACCGATATAAAGACACAGAGTAGAAAACTGGATTAAAGAACAAAAACCAACCTTATGCTGTCTACAAGAAACATAGCTCAGCCACAAGAACAAACACAGACTCAAGGTGAAAGGGTAGAAAAAAATACTCTGAGCAGTGGCACCCAGAGAAAAGCAGGTATAGCCATACTTCTATCCGACAAAGCAGACTTCAAGATCAAAAACATTCAGAGACAAAAATGGACTTTTCATAATGATAAAGGGGATAATAGAACAAGAAGATATTATACTTATTAATATATATTGCCCCCAACCAAGAAGCACCAAAATTCACAAAGCAACTACTCATAGATCTAAAAGGAGAAACTGAGATAAACAAAATTATAGTAGGGGACTTAAACACCTTATTGACAGTCATGGACAAATTGTCCAAACAGAAAATAAACAAAGAAATATCAGCTTTAAATGATACATTACAGCAACTGGACATAATTGACATTTATAGTACACTTTATCCTAAAACACAGGACTATACATTCTTTTCTGGTGTACATGGAACGTTTTCAAGGATAGACCACATGCTGGGACACAGAGCTAGCCTCAGCAAATTTAAGAAGTTTGAAATCATACCAAGTGTATTCTCCGATTACAAAGCTTTGAAATTGGAGATCAACTACAAAAAGAAAGCAGGAAAAGCCACATATACGTGGAGATTAAACAACATGTTATTAAAAAATGACTGGATCAAAGAAGAAATAAAAGAAGAGATCAAAAAGCATATAGGAACAAATGACAATGAAAACAACATACCTGTAAGGAGCCAGTGTGGAGCCTGAATGGAAAGATTGTGGGGGGCCTCGATGGCAAAGCCTCAGTTCTCTGGGCCTAACAGGAGGAACCGCCCTGGGGCCTTGATGGCAAAGCCTGGTTCTCCCCTCTCACCTCCCTCAGGGGGTTACTTGGGTGATTAGTTATAGAAAAATGTGTACATGTAACTTTGCATGAAAGGCAGGCAGCAGACACCAATAGAATTATGGCCCATGATCTACGTATCAAAGCCTTTACAGGAAGGGGTTGTTATCTCCTGTAAAGATCTGTTCACACCGTGCTTTGCTATGCTAATGTCTGACCTTCCCCTGTTTCTTGTAATGGTAAACTTTTGCTATATAAGATAAGCAATAAAGCTATGGGGGGGGGGCGGCTCCTATTGAGGACAGCTGGCTAACAATTTTGTCGGTCTTTAATTCTCACCGCTCAATCTTGGGGACTGTGTTCATCCAGGATGGTTCCTGGTACATACCAAAATTACTGGGATGCAGCAAAAGCAGTAATAAGAGGGAAATTTATATCACTACAGGTCTTTCTCAAGAAGCAAGAAAAATGACAAGTATACAACCTAATATCACATCTTCAAAAACGAGAAAAAGAAGAACAAAAAACACCCAAAGCCAGCAGAAGGAAGCAGAACTAAATGAAATAGAGAATTAAAAAAACAATAGAAAAAATTAATACAACAAAGAGCTGGTTCTTTTAAAAAATTAATAAAATTGACAAACACCTGGCTAGACTCACCAAGGGAAAAAGAGAAAACACACAAATCATTTGAATTAGAAATGGAAAAGGGGAAATTACAACGGATACCACAGACATACCAAGGATCATACAAAAATACTATGAAGGACTATATGCCACCAAATTTGCAACCTAGAAGAAATGGACAAGTTTTTAGAAACATATAGTCTACCTAGACTAAATCAAGAAGAACTGGATAACCTAAACAAACCAATCCACAGTAAGGAAATTGAAAGAATCATCTAAAACCTTCCGAAAAGCAAGAGTCCAGGGCCACATGGTTTTACTAATGAGTTTTACCAGGCATTCAAAGAGGAACTAGCACCTATCTTTCTCAAACTTTTCCAAAAAATTGAAGAAGAGGCAATACTTCCCAACTCATTCTATAAGGCTAACATTACCCTAATACCAAAGCCTGGCAAGGTCATCACAAAAAAAGAAAACTATCGACCAATATCTCTGATGAACACCGATGCAAAAATCCTAAACAAAGTACTAGCAAATAGAATACAACAATGCATTAAAAAGATTATACATCACGATCAAGTAGGATTCATCCCAGGGATATAAGGATTGTTCAACACACGCAATTGATCATAAACAAAATTAAAGGTAAAAACCATATGATTATATCAGTTGATGCAGAAAAAGCATTTGACAAGATACAACGTACATTTATGATCAAAACACTTAATAAAATGGGTATAGAAGGAAAATACCTCAACATAATAAAGGACATACTGAACGCGGAAAAACTGAAAACTTTTCTTCTAAAATCAGGAATGAGACAAGAATGTCCCCTGTCACCACTGCTATTCAACATAGTGCTGGAAGTCCTAGCCAGAGCCATTAGGCAGGAAAAAAAATAAAAGGCATTCAAATTGGAAATGAAGAAGTTAAAGTGTCACTTTTTGCAGACAATATGATCGTTTATATAGAAAACCCCAAAGATTCCACCAGAAAACTGTTAGAAATAATAAATGAATACAGTAAAGTTGCAGGATACAAAATCAATGTAGAAAAATCCACAGCTTTTTTATACACAGACAATGAAGCTTCAGAAAAAGAAATGAGAAAAATGATACCATTTGCAAATAAACCAAAAATAATATACTTAGGAGAAAAAAGATGGCGGCATGAGAGGAGAAACCAGACACCTACCTGGGATGGGACCTATGAACAAAGGGGAATCCAAATACTTTTGGTGTAGAAAGTTGATGAACCAGGGTAGATATAGGTCATGAAGATCTGTCTAAAAATGTCTCTTCAGAAGAGTTTGTACACACGTCAAAGAGTGAGCCTCTCTAGATTAGGGTAGGAAACCAAGGTTCAATTATCAGGAAGTCACATTTTTTTTTTTTAAACCATGACATTGACTTTTTTGAAAAGTCCAGGCGAGTTGCCTTATAGAATGTCCTACATTCTAGTTTTTTATGACTTACCTGGTTTTGTCCTCGTGATTATGTTCGTGTTACATTTTTGGAAGAATCCTTCATCACTGTTGTCATTTGCTTGTTGTATCGTACCAGCAATACATGCTACATAATGTTTGCTTGTCCCACTGTTGGTTGTCCTGCATTTGATCACTTCCTTTATGGTGGTAGCTGCCAGATCTCTCCATTGTAAAGATGCTTTTTTGCCTTTGTAATTAATAATCACCTGCTAACCTAATTGTGTTTGTATCACCAAGGAGGCTGAGCACTGATGGAAAATAAGGAGAGTATGACGACAACCCTGTTAGCAAACAGTTATTAAGATGCTCATCGGTTAGTCGAGATCTATATCGTGATTTTATTAAATTCATGTTTGAAAACAAAGAGTCACATAAATACGTTAACCCGAAATATGATTTGATTTTATATGCCGCTTTTTAAAAAAATGGGAACCTTTCTTTGTCGACTATGTTCCATAAGTCCTCTGATATTAAGGATTTTAGCAAAATATCATTCTTAAGGTTCAAAATTTCTAACTCTAGTTCTTCTGCTTTCCCCTGAACAAGGTCTGCAA
>PVKE010048185.1:0-11671 GCA_004027555.1 Craseonycteris thonglongyai | reverse complement strand
TGCTTGTTAAGTATGCTAACATATTTTCAGAACCAAATGAACCCATTAGCCTGTGTTGGAAGCTTGAATGTTTTTTCAGAGACCCTTATTCTATTTTCTGAGCCACTGCTCAAATGTAACAAATGGAGTATAGATTTAAGGACAACAAAATAAATATAAAACCACAGTGGACAAACAAGCTTATGCCATTGGAACTCCATAGCTTTACTTATAATTTGAACAGAATCGACGTTTAATGAAAATAGTTAATTACAATGAAATTTACCTTCACCTGTAACTTTTCTTATGGTCTTTATCAATTTGTATCATTTTCGTGTTCCATTCAGTTAAATGTCTTCTCTGCTCAACTGGATGTACTCTTCAGGGAAACAGCTTTCTTTGTTTTTTATTTTTGTATCCTGAAAATGCCTTATGTAAAACAGTGTGGTGCACATAATGGGTATGTTATAAATTTATTTTTTTGACAGAGAAACAGAGACAGAGGGAGACAGAACAGGGAGGGCCCAGAGCAGTCTCCATAGTTGTACGTCATCAGTTTTCGACATGATTTCTTCACACACACATGGGAAAAAACAAAGAAAGTGCAGTTTCTTTCCACCAAGTGTATGTTTAGTTTTAATCAGGCCCTATAGTGAGTTAGTTTAAACATCAGCCTGCCAGTCTCATTGCTCAGATATTGTTGGGTGCTGAGCCAATAACTCCTGCACAATATCACCTCAAGAGGTGATATTTGCACTGAGCCTGAGAAATATAAAGTAACTCAACTCCAGGAATGGGTTAAATGCCAGGAAAGGACTAATCTTATTTTCACATCTGATGTAAGAAAAGATGTGTTTAAAAATTTTAAATTTTATTGAGTCATACTTAATATATATTACTAATATGTAAACTTGAGGTATACAACATAATACTGCAATATCATTACTACAGTAGAGTTAGCTAATACCTCTATCAACCACAAAGTTATTTCCTTTTAATGCTGAGAGTAATTAAGATCTAATATCTTGGCAATTTTGAAGTTTATAAACAGAACTATTGACAATAATCACTATGCTGGGCATTAGATATCTAGAACTTATTTACCTACTACTAGTTGCAAGTTTGTATCCCCAAACAATATCTCCCAACTCCCTCACTCCTAGTCTCTGGTAATTACCATTCTGCTCTGTCTTTATAAGTTCAGCTTTTTCAGAGTCCACAAATAAGTGATACCATACGGTATTTGTCTTACTCTGACATATTTCACTTAGCATGATGCACCCAAGGTCCATTCATATTGTCACATAAGGCAGGATTTCTTTCTTTCTCATTTATGAATCATATTGCACTGTTTGTGTGTATCTTCTTTATCCATTCATCTGTTGACACTTGGGTTGTTACCTACTCTTGGCTAATATGAATCATGCTGCAATTAACATGAGTGTGCAGATATCGCTTCAAGACACTAATTTCAATTGTGTCAGACATATACCAGGGAGTGGGACTGATGGCTCATTTGGAAGTTCAATTTCTAACTTTTTGAGGGGCTGCTATACTGTTTTCCATAGTGGCTATACCAATTTACACTCCCAACAAGAGTGTCTATGGGTTCCCTTTTCTTCACATTTAAGAACTGTTGAGCGGGTTTGCACTAGTCAGAATTATGAAGAGGGGATATAGTGTATTTTGGAGTGAGTCAGGTACATATCCTCTTTTCCTTCTCCAAGCAAGTAGTGATCTGTGCCTTCATGTACACATGATATCAATGTCCCCAGGGGCATGCTAAATCATTGCAGCTGACACGGCATCAGCAGGACCAGCCACCTGGTTTCCGTTTCCTCAATGGCTTGCAATGTGGCTAGCTAACCTGATACATTACTTCATGATCCTGTAATTCACATATGGCTTATCATAGGAAATATCGAAATGAAGAGAATATTTACAGTATTGGCTAAAGGGCAAAAATTGTAGGGAAGTTGCTAAATGTGCCCAAAGTTCCTTGGGCGTTTTCAGTTGGAGTTCATAGATAATTTATGGAGAAGAATTATGTGAGTATCATAAACTTCTTAAAATTGTATGTCCATCTTTTTTCAGAAGGGATATGATTGCTAGCTATGATAAAGTTCTTAAAAGTATCTATAAAACACATCCCCCCACTCCCTACCCCACCCCCACAAATGCTATAAACTGTTCCTAAAGACAAAAAAAGGAATGGGAATAATAAATAATAATTGTGTTTCAGGGCACATAGAATAATTTATTCTCATATTGATTTTGTTGATGACATTCAACATGACTTCATTTGTATTGATGCAGGTAGTAGTTGAATACAGGTAGAGGAGCAGAATTCACACATCATGTTTGGGATATATTATGTGATTTTAATGAATATAGAAAAAAGTATTTTAATTTATTTTTATTTAACTACAGTTAAATTTCACTAAACATTGAATAACTTGAAAGCGTGCAGATTTGGATTGGAAAGCTTACACTTTATGATCCCCATAATGGACTTTGCTGGAAAAAGCTGCATTATAAAAACTTACATTTCTACTACAAATTGATTTTATTTTAATTTTTATTTAATGTATTAGGAAAAATTCTGGGATCCCAAATGCTTGGATGAGGTGGATAATATTTATCCTTGTGGGGCCATCAAGGTGAAGGGAAATGAATTATTTTCCACTGCAGCTGCTGCCACCAGTTTCCAGGCTGCCTGCCATCAGAGGGCAATTTTGAGCTTATGAGCTAACACCAGTCTTTGTAGTGGTTGCCTGGAACCTTGCTCTTGAAAAGACTGGTGAGGTCACGTTCAGCCTCAGTAGGAGGCAATCCTCTGATTTATTACAGGCATCTGCACTAGGTACAGTTCCCAGCACTCTCTGCACTGTGGTTCCCACTGGTGATGAGTTGATGATGTTAAATGACCCCACAGCGGTGCTAGGGTTCCAGAGGACATAACCTGGTCACCCCCGGGCTTCTGAGTTGGAGAGTTCTTTCACCACCGCTGTATATATCTGTGTATGATATATGTGCAAGCGTGTATACTTATAGGCATTGTAATTGCATTATACATTTATACCCTGGTCTAGGTATTCATTTATTTAAAACAGTATTAGGTGAACATCTTTAACTTCTCTGTATGTTATTTCTAATTTGATTACATTAAGGGTCAGAAATGTAATATGTGAAATTTTTGTCCTTTTATATTTACTATGTACATCTTTTTGTTTTCAATATATGATTAAAAGTATAAGATCTGACCTTTAAGTTTGCACTGTACAAAGAACTCGGTAAGGTTTCATGACCTTGCTACATCAGTGTCTCACAGCTGTGTTCATCTTGATGTGTGTCAGTGTCTTGCTGACTGGTGTTCATTATTGTGGTTGCACATTTTTGTGTGCTATCACGACAATGTTAGAGTTTGTATTAGAGCAGCAAACAAACATTAAATTTCTTGTTCTACTTGACAAAAATGGAAGTGAAATCAGGGACATGTTACTCAAAGTTTATGAGCATAATGCCATGAAGAAAAAGGCAGTTTACAAATGGATTAAACATTTTTCTGAGAGGGGAGAAAGCATCACTGGTGAAAACAAGTCAGAGCATCCTGTAAGCAGCAGAACTGATGAAAACATTGCAAAAACTCATCGAATTGTGCATCAAAGTCATCAGCTGACTGTGAAAAGCACAGTACACCAAGTCGACATTGATAGAGAAACAGTTAGGAAACTCCTCACTGAAAATCATGGTATGAAAAAGGTGTGTACACAAATGGTCCTAAAGGAGCTTACCAATGAACAGAAATAAAGCTGAGTTGAAGTTTGCCAAGACTTTTTGAAGAGGCAAGATGATGTTTTGGGCCATGTTGTCACTGGTGATAAAACATGGGTGTATGAATACAACCCTGAAACAAAGCGTCAAAGTTCACAATGAAAGTCAGCCAATTCTCCATGACCAGAGAAGTTCCATAGGTCCAAATCAAGAGGCCCAATGATGTTGCTAACCTTTTTTTATATCAGAGGGATTATTCATTATGAATTTGTACCAACTAGATAGTCAACCAAGTTGAGTATTTAGAAGTGCTGAAAAGGCTGCATGAAAAAGTTAGATGAAAATGACCTGAGCTTTTTGCCAACCACTCATGGCTCTTGCATCACAACAATGCACCAGCTCACCCAGCACTATCTGCGAGGGTGCTTCATCTGTATTGGAACATCCTCCCTACTCACCTGATTTGGCGCCCCATGACTTTTTTTCTTTACCCCCAAATAAGAGAAATATTGAAAGAAAGACATTTTGGGGATGCCAGGATGGCTCATTGGATTGAGCACTTGCTTTGCGACCCCCGGTCTGGGATTCAAATCCCAGTCTCAGCCCACGCAGACCCATGTGTTGAACTGGGGTGTGGCCTCTGGTTTGGTTATTGCCAGGTGAGCTTCCCTAGTGGAAGGCTCCTGGTTCAGCACCCACCTCATGCGGGAGGCCCCGCCCAATTCCTGTCCTGTGCAGCCCCACCCACCTGTGTGAATGAAACTATGTCCAAGGACTGATGATGTGCAACTGTGGGGACTGCTCTGGGCCCTACCCCTTCTCTCTGTCTGCCAAAAACAATAAAATAAATCTTAAAAAAAAACAACAAGGAATACATTTTGATGACATTTTAGGACATCAAGGGTCATATGATGATGGATCTGGTGGCCATTCCAGAAAAAGTGTTTCAAACTTGCTTTGAAAGGTGGATTAAGCACAGGCAAGAGTGCATGGCTCCCCCAGTGGAGTACTGCAAAAGTGACCACAGTGATATTCAACAATGAGGTATGCAGCACTTTTTCTAGGATGAAGTCACAAACTTCATTGTCAAAACTTGTACTTCTATGTCTATGCCAGTATGCTAACCTGCTTTTTTTTTTTTTTAAATCTTTTTATTACAATATTTTGGGGTATATGTTTAGAGATTCGTTATGTTTTTATTGTTGTGTTTGTGTGTGTGTGTAGCCATTTCTGGCCCTTTATTCTCTTAGACCTTTCCTTCCATGCTCCAAATAGCTGTTTGTCAGTTAAGATTGCTTTAAGCTCTAAATGCCAGAAAATCTGACACACAAATAGTATGAACAAGCAAAGATAAGAGATAAGGCTAAAGAGGCAGGCAGGGGCCAAGTTATTTAAGCTTTCATTCTACTGCAATAAGAAGCCGGTGTACAGGTTTAACAGGAGTGTAGGGGAGGTGATATATATTATGCTTTCCACATTTTTAATAGATCACTGTGGATCCTGAGTAGTGATGGACTATAAGAGGGCAAGACAGGAAGCAGGGAGAAGGTTGGGAGACTGTCTCTGGCAGCAGACCAGTAAGAGAGGAAGGAGGCTGAAACTGGTGATAAAAATGGAGACAAGGAGAAGAGGCCTCACTCAGGATGGATGTTGTAGGCAGAACCAACAGAAATGGGTGTGGGATTCCATGTGAGGTGAGAAGAGTCAAAGACGACTCCTCAGTGTTCCCTCGGAGACGAGGATCCAGGACTAGGGATGGTCAGCAGACAGATGTAAAGGTGGGAGAGCCTGTAGAGTCACTCAAGAAGACAGGACACACGTGGAAAAGGGAGCAGAGGATTACTGGAGACCTGGTGAAGGATGGGGAGGAAGACAGAGTGAGGTGGGAGGGAATCCAGGAGGGAAGAGGGCCTCAGAAGTCCAGAGAAAAGTGTTTCAAGAAGGAGGAACTCTTCAAATGTACCATCTGTGTCAATGCAGCTAAA
Organism: Craseonycteris thonglongyai; assembly: GCA_004027555.1. NCBI lineage: Eukaryota > Metazoa > Chordata > Mammalia > Chiroptera > Craseonycteridae > Craseonycteris > Craseonycteris thonglongyai. The sequence continues at coordinate 5,933 of PVKE010048185.1, read as the reverse complement.
AGTCTGACATAAAAACAAGAACTTAACTTTGAATGAAGCAAAATGGAAATCACTGGTGATATCAATGACAGCCATTTTAGTGAAGTGGTGTGGACAAAAGCTACAGTGCAGTGGGTTCAGGAGAGAACGTGAGATCACTTGAATAGAGCAGAGAAGCAGGAAGCTAAATAAAAAGAAATCTGGGGTCAAAGGTGGTCTATTTCTTTAATGCACAATATTGAAGCAGTTTGTATGTCAATGTTGGCAAGGGTTCATTACACAGGACTGCAAAACTCGGGGTCGTGGCCTGAAAGGGGTTCTTAGACCCAGTTTACTTGATGTTACAGTTTTGATCTTAAAAAGCAACCAGATTTTTGCCATCCACTTCATAATGTAGGCATATCCCACAGAACATATCCCCATTTAACATTTTCCTGGAAAACACATGTTAGTTTTTAATAACCAAACTGCTGACAAAGACTAAATGGAACTTGAAGCAAACATTATCAGGTGGGAGGGTCTATTGGAGGAGCTAGTGCTTGTGGAAGTTCTCACACTCTATATAACCGCAAGAACCCTACACATGAGAACTTGTCACCCGAGGGATAAAAGCCCCCCTTTTCAGGAACCCTCTTACACTGCTGGTGGGAATGCAAATTGGTACAACCATTTTGGAAGACAGTATGGAGATTCCTCAGAAACTTGGGAATGAAGATACCCTATGACCAGTAATCCCCATTCTGAGTATCGACCCAAAAAAACTTGAAAACCTTAGTCCATAAAAACATATATAATCCAATGTTCATTGCAGCATTGTTCATGGTGGCTACGTACCCTTTGATAGATGACTGGATAAAAAAGCTGTGGTATATATAAACACAATAGAATATTACTGAGCAATAAGAAAAGATGAAATGGGGAAGCTGGGATTGCTCAGTGCTCTCTTTGAAGCCCCAGGAACCGAGGATCGAATCCCAGCCCCGGCCCCGGCCCATGCAGACTGACATGCTGAACTGAGGTGTGGCCCCAGTTCAGTTCTTGCCAGGGCCTATGTGGGAGGCTCCTGGCCCAGTTCCTTCCCTGCGCAGCCCCGTGCCCACCTGTGGAGTGAAACTATATGCAAAACTAATGCTGTCAACTATGGGGACTGCTCTGGGCCCTCCCCCTTCTCTCTGTCTCTATGTCTCTGTTTCTCTCTGTCAAAAATCAATAAAATCTTTAAAAAAAAAGAAAAATAAAAGATGAAATACTGCCATTTGCAACAAGATGGATAGGACTTGAGATCATCATGCTGAGCAAAATAAGCCAGAACAGAAGAAGCTAAGAACCACATGTCTTCATTCATATGTGAACTATAAAATTGAAAGCACAAAAAAATACAATCTCATGGGCATAGTCCATAGTTTAGTGGTTGCCTGAGGGTAATGGGGGAGGTAGGTGGGAGAGGAGGGAGGGGGAGCTAAGTATATGGTGACAAAAAGAAAGCTGACTCTGGGTGGTGAACACATATTGTAACATAAAGACAAAGTACTATAGAATTGCACACCTGGAACCTACATAACTTTTACTAACCAAAGTCAGCCCAATAAATGTAACAATAAAAAACAAAACAAAACAAAAAAACACCGTTTTCGAACCCTAAGCAGGTCCTTTTACCGCTCAGTGTCGTGAAGGCCATTATGAGACCTAAGGTGAGTGCTTAACAGCACAAGTTTTATTCAATGGTCAGAGGATGAAGAAGTGGGAGCTGGGCTTTCAGATCAAATTTGCCCTTAGCAGTGAAGAGGTGGTCTAAATAGGGTAGTAGAAATGGAGGGAAGGTTTAGGTAGTAAACAGCGAGGAGGAATATTCATGAATTTTTCTCCCAAAAGAGTGGCAACTTTCTGGGAATCAGGGCCCAGCCTCTTTTTGCTCTTCTATGGTTTCCTCTGGCTGTAGTCATGGTAACCGTCAATTGTCATGGCACTGGTAGGTGTGCTATTTAGTATGGAGATTATATCAAGAGCTTTAAAACTCCTTGGAGGCCATTTTCATAGCCACTTTGGTTTCAACTGGTTTCAGCTAGTCTTGACAAGCTCTTAAGTGCTGACTTGCTGGCCTTCCTGTTCTCAGAGAGAGTTAGAGCAGGGTAGAGGTTCAGCCAGGCCTCTTAAAGACTCTCTGGAGGGTCCTGCGGGCCTGTCACAGGGTAACAAGCCCTACAAGAAAAGCTCTGTGTTCATAAAGAAGCTCTATGGTTCTTACGTCCCTTCCATTAACTTCCTTTTCCCTTACACAAATACTACTCTATCGTGGCGGGCAGGCCAGCATATGCACATGGTTTCCCATGCCTGCCTGGTCTGGGTTGGAACCCTTTCCCTCCAAATAAATCCTTTTTGGTGCCAAAACACCTAGTTCATATTATTTTTCAGTCATCAAACCATAACAGCTACTTATCTCTAAACACATTTTTCTGCTTATATTTATATAAAGCTTACATTGAGTATTCAAAAAACACAGCATTTTGGTTTGTTGGAAAAGCTTGCTTCCAGATACAATTGGTAGACTACCAATTTTGCCAGTCACTTTGCAGAGCTATGCAATGTGGACAAGATGTGCAATATCTGATACTGCTTGGCTAACAGACTACTGTTACAGTGCCACTGTATATTGACAACCATATTAAATGTGAGGTGGCAAGCAATGGTTAAGCAATTTACACCCTAACATGACATTTGTAACTTATATCTTGGTGCCATAATGTAAAAGGAAATTGACCCTCTTTAAATCTGGCCCCTCTCCACTACCCATCATCCCAGCAGCCCCAATCCCTGCCCTCAGGTTCTAGGCACATTCTCTCAGCCACCAGTCCCCTTTTCTCAGACGCCAGGCCCTTGGCTCTGATGCTGACACCTTCCCTCAGACCCCTGCCCCTCCTCTCAGTCTCTAGCCACCTTCCCTCCAAACCTTGCCCCTTCCCGCCCATAGAGGACTGGTCCTCCAGACTCAGCCCCTTGCCTCTGACCCAGGCCCCATCCCTCAGTCCCCAGCACCATTCCCTGTGAGACATGCCACTTCCCTCAGGCCCTGGGGCATTTCCCTCAGGCTGAACAGGGGCTCCAGCCATGCACAAAACCACAGTGGAAAAGTGGAGAGAACATGGCAGCCCCCACTTCCTTACCCTTTCAGGGCCTGGTGGTGCCCCACAGCCATAAAGGAACCTGCCCTCTTTGTCCAGCAGAAGCCACACTCACTTACCACTGCTTTATAGTCTCCCACGATGGTCTAGCGTATACTATGCACTTACTAGTGTTGATGTGTGCTGCAATAAATTGTTTGCAGATAGAGGGAACAATATTTTTCCCATTTGAAACTGCTACAGATGGTTGCTCAAACTTACTTCGTATTCTAGAACCGTTAATTGTGTAATATAAAAGCTAGTCCTCTAGTAAAAAAATTGATTTAAAGTTGGATCCTTAACTTCTTTGTTATAGCAAAATAAATTCCAAAGGTACCAAAGGGTAAAATATTAAAACAAACCATAAAGGAACTAGAAAAAATTGAGTAGAAAAAGGCCTCATTAAGCATGACATAGAACCTACAAAATATAAAAGAATGACAGGCATGACTATATACTTTATTTACACTTGCATACAGCCAAAGAAAACTGCTTTCATGTAAAAAAACAAAACAAGAACAAAAACAAAAAAGAAAACAAAACACAGTAGACAGGCGAGAAAAAAAGTTACACTATACACAAAGGCCCTGCTTTGTTGATGCACAGAACATTCCTACAAATTATATAAAAAATAAAACTAATCAAAGAATGAACCAAGCATATGAATATGCTGTTAATCAACAAATAAGCAAAAGTGACCAAAGAACATGGATAAAATATTCAGCATCCATTGGACTGGAAAATATTGAAAATGTTTCATCAAACCCAGTTGTGAAGAATATAGAGAAAAGGAAGCTGTCACACTGTCATTTGGAATTTATAGGGAACACATCTTTTGGAAGGCAATTTGCCACCATCAATCCAAATTTGGAACCTGTTTACCTCTATATCTAACAGTCCCATTCCAGGAATGTACCTAATCAATGCATTTAGAGAAGCACGTGGAGAAGCATGTTGTAAGAAAGGCCTTCGCCACATCATCTGTGATGGCAGAAAGGTGAGATTGCACGGTGGTCTGTCAGCAGAGGGCCTCAGCAGACGTTCTGCAGGGGCCCTCAGGTGGACACTGTTAGTCACAGTAGAGCTTACATGGACTCACAGGACCTCCAGGACATATGACAAAGATCTTAATATTAGGTACAAAGGAGGTGCATAACCTTTTGTACCAATTATCCCAGCTGACACAGTAAACTGAACACATATATGCACATATATGGTATTCCTGCTGTAGACATACAAATATTTAGGAAGAGTAACAAGAAATCCTTAATAGTGGTTGCCTCTGGGAAAGAGGTATGTAGAGGTTGGGAATGTGTGACTTGCAGTCTATTTAATTCTTCTGGACTTATTGACTTTCTCTTTTTACCATTAAAACAGAAAAGAAAAATAGGTACCTGGTAGAAGAGTGTCCTCCTCATCTGTAGTGTGGAAGCACTTCTGAGCTGAGGCCACAGCCCCCTGGTGGCCTTGTGTGGCTCTGTTCTCAGCATTGTGGTCCCCAGGACCGTGTAGACTTTCTGCATGAGTGGAACAAAGAATATGTGAGGCCTTGGGGCAGCACCACAAGCTGGGAGGAGCTTACATCCCTGAGAACCATCTGCTAGCAAGGAAAATCCACCTGGACCCTGGGTGAGAAAGAAACTAGGAAGGGGTGATCCCACTGAGGTGCTGATACTCCTTCAAGCTGCCAATGTTCCTTACCTTACACCTGCCCAGTGATTCTACACACTTAAAATTTCTCAAAATTGCTACAATAAATCAGCAAACCTCATTTACTTAATCTCCTGTTTTTTCTGTCACTTAAAATAAGGCCCACTGAGAGTTGCTAAGAATGAACATTTGACCACGTTTTGCACATACAATAACAACAAGAACACTACTTCCTGGGTCAAATCCAACAAACGTCAGCATTAAGAGGCCAATATGAATCAAGGTGGTCAGGATTGCCCCCTCCCCCCAGTCTAAGATAAAATAAAGTTTCCAATTCAGGCAATGAGAAACCGACAACACACTGCATGTCTGATTCAATACCCTCCCCCCAGCCTCAGACCTGCTCTTCCAATTCTCTGCAGGAGCTTCCCTTTGCAATTTTGTTACAAACAGTCCAGCTACTAAGCTAATGGGGGCCCATTGTAGTTTTCCCTAAAGCAGAGCCAGGCCAATTTAAAAACTCATATGAGAGCTGATCACAGACATTCCCTGTTACATCAGATGGGCATGCAGGCTGAAAAGCTAGTGAGCCCCACTGCTTCTCTCTCCCATCTTGCCTCCATTAAAATCCAGCCTGTTTTCAGGCTGACCTGGGGGCTTATTGTGACAACAAAGCCCTTTCTGGGAAGCAGGCCCATCCTCAGACAAACGCATCTCCCACACTCCATGAAGGATCTGGCCTATCAAGGACAGAGTAGTGTTACCTGGGCTTTGGAGTCAGACTCCCGGCGTAGCATCCTAGTTCTGCCTCTTCCTGGCTGTGCACCACTGGGGGAGTGCCTTAACCTCTCGGAGCTTCACTGTCATCACCTGTAAACTAGGGATAAGAAAAGCCCCCATGTGAAGCGTTCTTGGAGGGACGTGAAGGCACAATGGTGAGCACTCTCAGGTGAGGATGGGCTGACCCATGAGCCTCTGTTATCTAGTCAGCACAGCAGGCACACAGGGAGGAAAGGGAGCTGCAGAACCCCTGCCCTAGGGGAGCTGCCATCTGAGTGCTCTTCACCACCTGCATGGACTTCCCTTCACTCCCGCCTTCCTGGAGAACCCCATCCTCTGTTAAGGTTACATTCTGGGTTCCGGGCT
>PVKE010048184.1:0-11671 GCA_004027555.1 Craseonycteris thonglongyai | reverse complement strand
CCTCACTTATAGGTGGAATATAAAACTGAAAGTAACAAAGACACAGAGACCTATGGACACACCCAATAGCTGGATGATTGCCTGAGGGAAGGGGAGGAGGGGGGAGGGAGAGAGGGAGGGGAGGTGGGAGAGGGCACCAGCATTATGGACACACTCAATAGTTTGGTGGTTACCTGGGGAGGGGTGAGGAGGGGGGAGGGGGAGTTGGGGGAAGAGGTGAGAGTAGTCACCGGATATATATAGTGATGGAAGGGGAGCTGATTCTGGGTGGTCGGCACATAATGCGATGCATGGGTGATGTGATGTGGACTTGTACATCCGGAAACTATCTAATTGTTACCAATCAATGTCACCCCATTAAATTTAACAATAAAAGAAAAAAAGAAAAAATTAGGAAGAAAAAGTAAAAAAAAAAAAAAAAATGTAAAAGAAAACATAGCCATGGATATGGTGTAGCTACCCACTTAAGTACATGCTGCAAGTCACAATATTCTACTTTCAGTGTGAAATATGAGTGAGCACGTCAGATCAACATTCATATGGAAAGTACTAGAAGATGAAGAATCTTCTGAGCCAGTTGGATCTGTAGTTGTAAGTACAGTAATATTTGACGTTTTCTACCACACATTTATTCTTCTGAAAAAGTTTCCATGAGAATAAGGGGGAGGAAACATTGATCCAAGAGGATTACATTGTAGTGTTGCCAGTGGAAAAACACCACATAATTTTTTTACATGCTTATTAACAACACATTGCACATCCACCTCATTGGAGTTTAAAGTAGCTCTCGCAGTCCTTGTGGGTAGCTCCTCTTGGAGTGGCCACTCTGGGAAGAGGAAATTCATTAAGAATGAGTATACATAATCACATTTTTAAAATGTCTTTATACTTATTTATGAGTATATGTATATATTCTATATATTTGTATTATTGACATGTATTAATAACAAAATGTTTTCTTTATACACAAACAAACCCCTAGGCCCAGCAACCCAGTGATGATCAACCTCCACAAGTGGAGTCACCAACTGAGAGTCAGGATCTTACACCCAAACAAGACAATAAAGATGAAGGAGCACCTAAGGTTCAAGGTGAAGGGAAAGGGAAGAAAGCCTGTGGGGGGCAGGTGGTGTTGGGGTGTCTCCTGTACCGTGACATACCAGAACTCTCAGAAAGATAATGGAACAGCCTGTCAAACATTGTCTGCAGATGGGCTGAAAATGTGAACAGAGTGTAGTTTCCAGTTTCTTGGAGTCCTTCACTATAATAACTTTTCACTTTTTCCTTTTTTTATTGTTAAATTTATTGGGGTGACATTGATTGATATCAATTACATTGTTTCCAGGTGTACAATTCTACATTACATTGTCTATATATCGCATTACATGCCCACCACCCAGAATCAGCTCACTTTCCATCACCATATGTTTGATTCCCTCTCCCTACTCCCCCCAACCCATCTCTCCCACCCACCTCCCCCCTTACCCTCAGGTAACCCCTAAACTATTGACTATGTCCAGAAATCTTTGTTTCTTTGTTCCTTTCAGTTTTATATTCCACCTATAAATGAGGTCTTATGTTTCTTGATTCTTTCATTCTGACTTATTTCACTTAAGATGTTTTCAAGGTCTGTCCATGTTGTCACAAATGGCTGTATTTCATCTTATTGCTGAGTAGTATTCCATTATATAAATGTACCACAACTTCTTTATCCAGTCATCTATCAGAGGAGACTTTGGTTGATTCCATGACTTGGCCACCGTGAACAGTGCTGCGATGAACATTGGGGTACATATATCTTTGCAGATTATGGTTTTCAGGTTTTTTGGGTAGGTACCCAGGAGAGGGATTGCTGGGTCATATGGCAATTCCATTCCTAGTTTTTTGAGGAATCTCCACACTGCCTTCCACAGTGGTGGTACCAATTTACATTCCCACCATCAGTGTATGAGGGTTCCTTTTTCTCCACAGCCTCTCCAGCACTTGTAAAGATTAATTTTGTGTGCTTGAAAGAACAGTTCTAAATCAGAGGAAACTATGTATAGCTTAAACTACAAAAATGTACATTAGTTCACTCATTTAATTTGTTATACATCAAATGTGGCTCAGGGCCTTTTTAGTCATTGCATCAAAAATGTAAACAACTTTTAAGAGCATGTTCAGAGTGCCAACTCTGCATACCCAGTAACACCTGAAATAAGCCCTATTTGCATCGGGATGGTAGCCTCATTTAACAAATGAGAAAACTGAGTCTATGTAAGTACTTGACTCACTGAGACATAATTCAAATTTCATTCCAAGGTTTGTATTCTTCCTGCCATCTATACAGTTATTTGAAATAGTGAATGATTTGTATCAAATGCTGAATTCTCAAATGTGTCTATGTGGTAAGGTAGCTGAGTACTGGCCCACGAATAGATGCAGTTCAGAGAGGAACTCAGGGAATGATGGCAACTGTCTTCCCTGATAGATACTTTTACTATGGTAAGTTTGTTAAAAGCTGGATAATTCAGAATACTGGCATAGAGTATTATAGGAAATAGTAATTATAGGAGTGTGATTCTTTTAAATATTTTATTATTGTTTTTGACAGAGAGAGAGATAGATACAGAGACAGAGAGAGAACTGAACTGGGGGAGCTCTCAGTTCAGCATATGGGTCCGCACGGGCCAGGGCCAGGATTCAATCCTCGGTCCCCAGCGCTGAAAAGTGAGCGCTTAACCCACTGAGCCATCCCGGCTTCCCCAGTAGTGTGATTTTTAAAGTGATTTTAAATGGAGTGTCATAGTTTTACAATCAGGAAAATCAAAAGTATCTTAAAATGATTATGAAACAAATTATTTCTTCTAAGTATATAATATTTTCATCAAATACTGGTCATGAATTATTTACAGAGTTCAGGCCAGGAATTATTTTAGCAATTAGCTGTTAAGAGATTTCCATAATATGAATGACAATAGTTTATTTATTTCTTTACATCCTACTTCCTTCTGTCTCAGTCTCAGTCTAAGAGAGAAATGTTGGTGTTTATCACTGATAAGTTGCTATTTTTTTGCCATTTTCTTCTGAATGGGACTCATTTATGGAAAGACACATACAGGCCTTCTCACCTAAATATACCTACTTATTTTAACGAAATAAGTTTCTGGTTATTGCAATAAGGGATTGATGTTATTACTATTAAATTTAATTTATCATTTGCCCCCAAATACCCTCACTTACTCCTTCAGTAAATTACATTTTAATTGTAATTACAAGATGATCAATGGTGTAGACCTCAGGTTTCCTAGATAGAGCTAATGCTCTCCACTTTTAGTACACTATTGTAATATACAGGCAATGTAGATGTCATGTGCTTTATCTTCAGATAGTCATTTAAAATAATATTTTGTACTGCAGAAAGACAAAGATATGAAGTCCATCTTTGCATCACAGTTATTATCAAAGAAGACTACAGGCTTTTATTGCATATAACTGAAGGAATGGAGATTATCATTTCCTTATTTAAATTCATTGTTTACTGCTCAAATTAATGACTTTCTTTAAAGTCCTGACCCATCAGCTGATATCCAGGAACCGGCTGCCCCAAACACTGAGTGTGAGAAAAAAGTCAGTGGGGAGAGTTTCCAAATTTTGGAGATCTTTTTTTTTTTTTTTTAAAGATTTATTTTATTGATTTTTGACAGAGAAACAGAGACAGAGAGAGACAGAGAGAAGGGGAAGGGCCCAGAGCAATCTCCATAGTTGACATTAGTTTTCCATATAGTTTCACTCCACAGGCGGGCACAGGGCTGCGCAGGGCAGGACCTGGGCCGGGAGCCTCCCATATAGGTCCCATCAAGAACTGAACTGGGGGCACACCCCAGCTCAGCATGTGTGTCCGCATGGGCCGGGGCCGGGACTCAATCCTCAGTCTTCGGGGCTTCAAAGTGAGCGCTTTACCCACTGAGCCATCCCAACTTTCCCTGGAGCACTTTCTAATGCTAGCAGCAGTTATATTAACCATTAAGAGTGTAATTTATATGATTTCTCTTTCCTACAATTGTATTTTTGATACTATGGAAGTACCATACTGTTACTTCAATAAAGTTCATATATGAAGAGGATTAGAAAGTTAGTTTTGACCCCAGTACTTGACTACCTGATTTATAGACTACCAAAGATAGAAACAAATGATGTCAAAGCTATATTAAATTACAAAATATGAAAATATTTTCTTACACATGACAAAATAATTTTCAGATTCTTTTAAAATTCCTGCCTTTAAGAAATACATAAATGCATATGTAATAAATATTAGTTTGCATGAAATATGCTGAAGTACTGAAGTAGATTCTAGTACAAGCTTTAATAAATATGTATGAATCTGGGAGAACCTCATAAATGCTACACACACCTTACTCTTATATAAATAGTGAAATAAAATGATATATATTAAAACCATTTGCAATTTTAGTTTTAGCATTTTCTATTGTGGGTAGAATACAGATAATACAAAGATATTCTCTTTCTCATTATATAGATCATAAAATACCATCTTGAGTCATAAATTTAAATGTAAACTGAGATTTTTTTTTAGCTACTAAGATAATCAGTCAACTCTCCACCTGATGCTTCTTTTTCTGTATGAGGACCTAGATACATGATCCTAGGTTCTGTCAAATTCTGAGTTCTTGTGGCTGTTTAAAAATTGCATTTTAAATCTTGTCCCCAATGAAGCCTCAATGACTAAATTATGAAATTGCAAGAAGTAGTCTAGTTCCTAGTTTATATCTGTAATTAAATAGAATGTAGGTGACAACAGATGTCAAGGCAGGAACATATGCTAAGAAACATATGCTAAGCACACTCACTTCACCTCTGCCAGTCTTACTGAGTTACTGTCCCAAATAATAAAGAAGACCCTATGATATTATCACATCTAACCTTATCAAATGTAGTATAGTATATGTTTATACATTCAAAAAAAGTGATAATATTTGAGGTTCAAAGACTCCAACCTTAATAATTTCTGACTAATCTGCTTAAGTTAGAGCCTACCTCAGAAACTGACCTCTGGGACCTGGCTCAGGTGAGCACTTGGGATGAAAGCAGGGATGGTTGTGATGTGATTGAAGGTATTTTGCCAACTATAGAACCTATGTATATGCCAGAAGTAGGTGTGTTGCCCATTAAAAGACAATTTATGGGGTATCTGTTTTCCACAAGCACTTTTTTACAATATATAAATAACATACTCTAATTTTAATAAAGCTTAAATATATGAGGTCTGACAATTAAATTCACTAAATTTCCACCTTGTGATTTAATTGGCAGTACTATACAAACAACTCAGTAAGGATTTATAACCTTGGTATATCAGTATCTCAGTCTGTTCATATCAACTTGTGGCAGTGTCTTGCTGAGCAGTATTCATTATTGTTGTTGCGTGTTTTTGTGTGCCATCACAAGAATGTCAGAGTTTGAATTAGAACAATGAATAAACATTAAATTTCTTGTTAATCTTGACAAGAATGGAAGTGAAATTAGGGACAGTGTTAGTCCAAGTTGATGGGGATAGTGCCATAAAGAAAGTGACAGTGTACAAATGGACTAAACGTCTTTCTGAGAGAAAGCCTCACTGATGAAAAGAAGTCATGGTGGCCAGTAATGAGCAGAACTGATGAAAACATTGCAAAAATTCATTGAATTGCTCATCGAAATCGTCAGCTGACTGCGAGAAGCATAGCAGTCCAAGTAAACATCAATAGAGAAACACTTAGGAAAATGCTAACTGAAAATCTTGGCATGAGAAAGGTGTGTGTAAAAATGGTCCCAAAGCTCACCGATGAACAAAAGCAAAGGAGAATTGAAGTTTGCCAGACCTTTTGAAGAGGCAAGACCATGTTTTAGGTAATGTTATCACTCGTGGTCAAACATTAGTGTACCAATTCAACCCTGAAACAAAGCATCAAAGGGCACAATGGGTGTCAACCAATTTTTTATGCCCAAACATGTTAAATCAATCCAAATCAAGAGTCAAGACAATGTTTCTAAACTTTTGTGATGTCAGAGGGATTGTCCATTATGAATTTGTACCAACTGGACAAACAGTCAACCAAGCTGACTATTGAGAAGTAGTGAAAAGGCTGCATGAAAAAGTTAGATGAAAGCAACCTGGACATTTACCCAACAGCTTATGGCTCTTACATCATGACAATGAACCAGCTCACATGGTACTGTCTGTTAGGGAATTTTTAGCCAGTAAACATAACTATATGGGAACACCCTCCCTACTCATTTGATCTTGCTCCCAGTGACTTTTTTCTTTACCTGAAGATAAAGGAAATATCCAAAGAAAGATAGTTTGATGACATTCAGAACATCAAGGGTAATATGATGATGGCTCTGATGGCCAGTTCAGAAAAAGAATCCCAAAATTGCCTTGAAAGGTGGACTAAGCACTGGCATTGGCGCATAGCTTCCCAAGGGGAGTACTTTAAAGGTAACCATAGTGATATTCAGCAATGAGGTATGCAGTGCTTTTTCTAGGATGGGTTCTCAAACTTAATTGTCAGCCCTCATATGTTTCCATTTATATCTATCTTCTTTAATTTCTCTCTTAAATGTGTTATAATTTTCTAAATACAGTTCCTTTATTTCCTTCATTAAATTTATTTCTAAGTATTTTATTTATTATTTTTTTGTTAAATTTATCTGGGTTACATTTGTTAGTAAAATTTACATAGGTTTCATGTGTACAACTCTACAGTACTTTATCTATGTGTTACAATATGTGTTGACCACTCAGAGTCAGTTTTCTTTTCATCACCATATATTTAACTCCCCCACCCTCCTCTTCCACTCCACTCTCCCCTAACCCTCAAGTAACCACTAAACTATTGACTATGTCCATGAGGTTTTGTTTTCTTTGTTGCTTTCAGTTTTATATTCCACATATGACTTAAGTCATGTGATTCTTAGCTTTTTCTGTCTGTCATAATTTCCTTAGCATGATGATCTCAAGTTCTTTTCATGTTGTTGCAAATGGCAGAATTTCATCTTTTCTTATACCTGAGTAATATTCCATTGTATATGTGTATCACAGCTTTTTTATCCAGTCATCTATCAAAGGGCACTTTGGTTGTTGTCATGAATTGCCCACTGTGAACAGCGCTGCAATGAAAATTGGGGTACATATATTTATGTGGACCAAAGTTTTCAAGTTTTTGTTTGTTTGTTTGTTTTTGCATCTACGTTCATTAGGGTTATCAGCCTATAATTTTCTATTTTTGAGTTGTCTTTCTCTGGTTTTGAAATCAGGGTAAAGGTGGCCTCTTAAAATGAGCTTAGCAGCCTTCCCTCTTTTTGAGTTTTTTGGAGTAGTTTGAGAAGAACAGATGTTAATTTGTTCTTGAATGTTTCGTAACGTTTGCCTGTGAAGCCACCTAGTCCAGAACTTCTGTTTCTTGGGAGCTTGTTGATTACTGAATTGATTTTGTTGGTAATGATTGGTCTGCTAAGATTTTCTGTTTCTTTTTGATTCAGGCTTGGAAGATTGTATGCTTCTAGGAATTTATCCATTTCTTGCAGATTGTCCAATTTTTGGGCAGATAATTGCTTATAGTATTTTCTTAAAGTGTTCAATATTTCTGTGGTGTTCTTTGTCACTTCTCTTTCATTTCTGATTTTATATATTTAGGTCATCTCTCTTTTTTCTTGATGAGCCTGGCTGAAGGTTTATCAATGTGCTGAGGCCCTATTCCCTTTCTGCCCCAGGCAGGTTAGCTGCCTCTGCTCCGTTTCTATCCCACTTAGGGCACAGTGTTCCGAATGGGGCCTCAGCATGCTGCCACATGGGTTCAGATTTTAAATTATCCACAGTCTCATGGGGCCTCTGCTATCATCAGGTCTGAGCTTCCAGCTCACCCAGGATCTAGCTCCACTTTAGCCCAAGTCCCCTAAACCCCCTTTCTCTGCCAGCCCTTGGTTGCATTCCATGGCTCCATCTTAACCCTGCTACTACCCCTTCTCTCCCACTCACCCATTTTTCTCTGTCAGGTGTTGTCTCGCGTTGCGTGGCCTACTCAACTGAGGCTATGTTTCTCAGGGTTTTCCCCATAGAGTCCCTTTTATTCAAATGTCCCTTCCCAGAGAGGATTTAGAGTTCTTCTCTCAGTCCACCAACTTAAGCCAGTATTTTATTTTTTTTATGCAATTGTAAACATTTCCTCAATCTCTCTTTTGGATAGTTTGTTATTGGTGTATAAAAATGCAATCACGGGGAAGCTGGGATGGCTCAGTGGTTTAAGCACTCACTTTGCAGCACCAGGGACCAAGGATCAAATCCCAGCCCCGGCCCATGCGGACCCATGTGCTGAACTAGGGAGTTCTCCCAGTTCAGTTCTCTCTCTGTCTCGTATCTCTCTCTCTCTCTCTCTCTCTCTCTCTCTCTCTGTCAAAAACAATAAAATAAATAAATAAATTTTAAAATGCAATCAATTTCTGAATATAAATTGTGTACTCTGCTACTTTGCTAAAATTATTTATCAGTTCTAATCATTTTTTGGTAGAATCTTTGTGGTTCTCTATATGTAGTATCTTGTCATCTGCAATAAATGACAGTTTTATTTTTTCATTTTTTCATTTGTATGGCAATTCTTTCTTTTTCTTGTCTGATTGCTATGGCTAGGACTTCCAGTACTATAAATATGTGGAATAAAAGTGGTGAAGGTGCACATATTTGTCTTGTTCCTAATTGTAAAGAGAATGGTTTTAACTCTTCCCCACTGTGCATAATATTAGCTGTGGGGTTGTCATATATGGTCTTTATTATGTTGAGATATGTTCCCTTTATTCCCACTTTGCTGAAGAGGTTTTATCATAAATACTGGACTTTGTCACAGGCTTTTTCTGCATCTATTCATATGACCACGTGATTTTTATTTTTCATTTTGTTCACTTGTAGTATCACATTAATTGATCAGCAAATATTGAACCAACCTTGCATACCAAGAATTAAACCCACTTGATCATGGTGTATGATGTTTTTATTGTATTGCTAAACTTGGTTTGCTAATATTTTTTTGAGGATTTTTGCATCTTTGTTCATTATGGATACCAGCCCATAGTTTTGTTGTTGTTTTGTTTTGTTTTATTTTGTTTTGTTTCGTTGTAATTTCTTTGCCTGGGTTTGGAATCAGCAAAATGGTGGCCTTATGAAATCATCATGAGAGACTTCCATCCTCTTTCATTTTTTGGAATAGATTGAGAAGAACAAGTGTAAAAAAAATTTTAAGAATTATTTTATTGTTTGAAAGAATGTATTTGTGGGAGGGGGTCAGAGCAGTCTTCATTGTTGTACATCATTAGTTGTGCCATGGTTTCATTCCACACAGGTGGATGTGGGGCCACGCAGGGCAGAAACTGAACTGGGGGTCTCCCGCATGGGAGGCAAGAAACTTTGCAGCTGAGTCATCCCTGTGGTTACCAGTTGTGCTGCAGTTCAGCATATGGTTTTGCGCAGGCTGGGGTCGGGAATCAAACCCTGGACTTCATGAATTTGAGGCAAGTGCTCAACCACTGAGGTATTTCAGATTTCCTAAAAAAATTTTTTTTGAATGCTTCATAATACACACCTGTGAAACCAACCATCTGTCCCAGGACTTTTGTTTGTTGGGAACTTGTTGATGTCTGATTTGATTTAATTAGTTGTAATTGGTGTGTTCATATTTTCTGTTTCTTCTTGATTCATCCTTAGAAAATTGTATACATTTAGGAGTTTATCCATTTCTTCCAGATGTTCCAAATTGGTGCGCTATAGTTGCTTGTAGTATTTTCTTAAAAATTTTTGTATTTTTGTGTTGTTCATTGTCAGTTCTCTTCTTTCATTTCTAATTTTATTTATTTGGATCCTCTCTATTTTTTACTTGATAAAACTGGTTAAAGGTTTGTCAATTTTGTTTATCTTTCAAAAAATCAGCTCCTGGTTTAATTGAACATTTGAACTGCATTTTTTTTGCCACTCTGATCTTCATTATATCCTTATGTGTACTCACTTTAGGCTTTGTTTGCTGTTCTTTTTCCAGATTCCTTGGCTTTAAAGTTAGACTGTTTACTTGAATGTTTGTTTGTTTGTTTGTTTGTTTGTTTGTTTAGGTGGGCCAGCATTGCTATGAATTTTCCTCTTAGGATTGCTTTCACTGTGCCCCATATATATTTTGGTTCATTCTTTTTTCATTTTTGTTTGTAACAATGTATCTTTTGATTTCTTCCTTGATCTCATTGTTGACCCATTCATCATTTAGTAGCATGTTATTTAGCCTCCATGTGTTTGTGTGTTTTTTAGTTTATTTCTTGTAATTGATTTCTAGTTTCATATCATTGTGGTCAGAGAAGATGCTTGATATGATTTAAATCTTTCTAAATTTATGAAACTTGTTTTGTTGCCTAACATGTGATGTATCTTGCAAAATGTTCAATGAAAACTTGAAAGCAATGTATATTCTGCTTCTTTTGTGTAAATGCTATAAAAATATCAATTAACTACATCTGGCCTAGTGTTCATTTAAGGCAGATGTTTCTTTGGTGATTTTCTGTATGGAAGATCTGTCCATTGATGTCAATGGGAATTAAAATTCCCTACCATGATTATGTTACTGTGGATCTCTCCATTTATGTCAGTCAATATTTGTTTTATATATATAGATGCTCTTATGTTGGGTGCGTAGATATTTATTAGGGTTATGTCCTCTAGTTGTGTTGATCCCTTTATCATTATGTAAATTTAATATCCTTCTTTGTGTCTTTTATAGTCTCTGTTTTAAAGTTTAAAAGTGTATTTTGTCTGACATAAGTATTGTTACCGGAGATCTCTTTCAGATCCATTTGAATGAAGTATTTCTTTTTTATCTCTTTACTTTCAGACTATATGTTTCTTTCAGTCTGAGGTAGGTGTCTTGTAGACAGCACATGCATGAGATTTGTTATGCATTCAGCTACCCTACATTTTTAATTGGAGAATTTAATCCATTTATACATAAAGAGATTATTGATAGGTACATACTGTAATTTTTATTATTCATATTTTATCTTCTTTTGTTTGTTTGTTTTGCCCCTTATTCCTCTTAAAGAAGTCTCTTTACCATTTCTTGTCATACTGGCATGGTGGTAATGAATTCCTTTAGCTGTTTCTTGTCTGTGAAGCTCTTTATCTCTCCTTCAATTATAAATGATAGCTTAGCTGGGTAGAGTAGTCTTTGTTGTAGGCCCTTGTTTTTCATCACTTTGAATATTTCCTGCAACTCTTTTGTGGCCATCAAAAGTTCTGTTGAGAAAGCAACAGATAGTCTTATGGGAGCTCCCTTGTAAGTAGCTAGTTGTCTTTGTCTTGCTGCTTTTATGATCATATCTTTGTCTTTAACCTTTGCCATTTTAATTACCATATTTTTCACTCCATAAGACACAAGTTTCCTGCCTGGACCTGCTCTCCTTCCATGTAGTTCCTGCTTTCTGATCTGGCCGCAGGCTTCCCCATGGCATCATTAAGGTCCCCAACATGCACTCTTCTTTGCAGTATTTGCTCCATAAGATGCACACACTTTTCCCTCCACTTTTTTTTGGCGGGGGGAAAGTGTGTCTTTTTTTTTGGAAGAGTTTTATTCTGACCCATTGATGGTCTCTGTAATCAGCT
>PVKE010048183.1:0-11673 GCA_004027555.1 Craseonycteris thonglongyai | reverse complement strand
CTGATTCAGAAGCAGAAAATCAGTAGGGAAGCCTATGGAAATAGTTCAAAAAAAAAAAAAAAAAAGGAAAAAAAAATAAATAAAAAGAAACTGGGGAAAAAAAAAATCCCCAGACTAAACCATGATCTTTATGACCCAAAGAAACTATTTCTTCATAAACTCATAGACATCAAAATATTTTTTACAAGGTCACTAAAAGTGGCTTGTTTGGGGGCACCTTTAGTCAATATAGCAACAAATTGAGAAATCAAATTCTTTGTTATCTATTTTTCTAAAATTATTGTGGATGAGGTGAACCATCATTTTTCACCCCAGAAACTGATTTATATGGAGAACAGATGATGTTTGGGGACACTTTTTTTTTTTTTTTTGCATTGATAAAGTCAGTGTATGTAATGAATCCACTCACTTAGGCAGCCATCCATTCTCCACATATCCACCCACCCAATCATCTATCAATTTATTCAATCTAAATTTTCAACCACACTGACCTATTTTATCTTTCTTCTATTCTTCATTTTTCTCTTTGCACTTGTAATCTTCTATTCTATGCAAACAACTTACTTGTTTATTGTCTGTCCCATACTTTAGAACAAGCTTGTCCAACCTGTGGCCTGCGGGCCACGTGCAGCCCAAAACAGCTTTGAATGCCGCCCAACACAAATTTATAAACTTTCTTAAAACGTTATGAGATTTTTTTTGCAATTTTTTTTAGCTCATCAGTTATTATTAGTGTTAGTATATTTTATGTATGACCCAAGACAACTCTTCTTCCAATATGGACCAGGGAAGCCAAAAGGTTGAACACCCTGCTCAAGAATGTAAATTCTACCCCAAATGCTAATCTGCTTTGTTCATAGCACATTCCCAGCACTTAGAACAGTATCTAGCTATAAATAATAATAAATGTGAGGAATGTTAAGTAATTTTTTATTAAATAAAGATCTATTTAACATCTACTACTTTTCAAAGTACTAGACTGAGAGCCAAAAGGATCTAAGATAAAACAGATATAAATCTTACTCTCAAGGAGATTCCAGGATAATAAAGTTATTACCAAATATATCCTTATAACAGCATCACCCTACAGAGGAATGTAGTTGTTTCCATATGAGAAATGAAGCAGAAGTACTTTTTATACTCTTCCTTGTAAAAACGGATTTTTGAGGAAGTGAACTATCCTATGGGCATTGAACAAGGGGAAGGATTTGGAAATGAGGAGTAATGGTAGAAAGGCATTCTGGGGAAAAAAATGTGGTGGTAGTAATTAATAAGTGTAGGTGGGAAACACAGGACCTATAGGATTGAAAAGCAAGTGTTTCCGGTCAGGGGAAGCTTAGAGACCAGAAAGATAGTAATGGAAAGAGTGATTGGGTCAAATCATGGACAATATTGATGTCACTTGTTGGCAGGGGTGAGTCCAAGATTCTTTATCTCTGATATCTGAACCCCTTCTCCACCCCTCCATTATAACTTCCCAGTGACAATATTTGGTGTTTCATGTTTTGGGTTTCAAATCAGCAACTTGACCATCTCAGTTTCTAAAGCCTGGAAGGAATCTTCTATGAAATACAGATTTAGTCTTTGATCTACATTTTGTAGGTCAACAAGCTCAGTCACTAGGCAGTAATCACAGACTCACAAGGATGATGTTCTTGAATAATTTATCTAATATATTAGTAACAGACAAGCTTTCACCACTGAACATCTCATTATCCCTGTTTCTGCTTTGGAGCTCCTGGTCTGTAGGAAGCTATAAATTGTTCCCAGTTCTGAGAGTGTTATGAAGTTAATATGTAATATGGATTTCTACCTTCACGAGTATTTCAGCCCTGAAGCTGTGTAATAACAGATAGTTTTTCCTACCTGTAGTATCATTTAGGGAGGACATCAAAAAAAGTGTTTTTATCTTGGCACGTGAGCCCATGGAGGGTGTCCTTGTTCCATAGGGGGCACTTTGACTCAGGAAGCAGAGGCTGCAGCTTTCAAGTGAGGAGAAGCAAGTGAATTAAGAGCTTTGTCTGAGCAGATGGTACTAATGCTGCTTGCATAGTCCTTGCCTAACAGTTTGGAGGTGTTAGTGGAAAAATTATGATTTTGGATGTTTGGGTAGAATTTATCATTTCCTCTATTCCCAATTACTTTTCCTCTAAGTTTCTTCTCCCACTGTCCTATCTTTCCAGGTATTCAGATATGAAACTTCAGTGTCATTAGGAGAAACTTGTTATAGCATATTTTATTTGAAATAAATAATTTATTTAAAACTTTTTTCTTTTTCTTTTTTATTGTTAAATTCATTGGTATGACATTGGTTGGTAACAATTACAGTTTCCAGGTGTACAACTCTACATTACATTGTCTACGTATTGCATTATGTGTTCACCACCCAAAATCAGCTCTCCCTTCATCACCATGTATCTGCTGCCCCACCCAACTCCCTACCTCCCCAGCACCCCCTCTGTTTCACCCGCCTTCCCCTTTACCCTCAGGTAACCACTAAACTATTGAGTGTGTCCGTTAGTTTTTGCTTCTTTGTTACTTTCAGTTTTACATTCCATCTATAAGTGAGGTCATATGCTTCTTTATTCTTTCAGTTGGATTTATTTTACTTAATAAGATGGTTTCAAGGTCCATCCATGTTGTCACAAATGACTGTATTTCATCTTTTCTTATTGCTGAGTAGTATTCCATTGTGTAAAGATACCACAACTTCTTTATCCAATCATCTATCAAAGGACACTTTGGTTGTTTACATGACTTGGCCACCGTGAACAGTGCTGCAATGAACATTGGGGTATCTTAGCAAATTAGGGTTTTCAAGTTTTTTGGGTAGTACCCAAAGGAGGGATTGCTGGGTCATATGGCAATTCCATTCCAAATTTTTAAAGAAATCTCCATACTGCCTTCCATAGTGATTGTACTTGTTTACATTCCCACCAGCAGTGTATGAGGGTTCCTTTTTCTTCAAAACCTCTCCAGCACTTGTTATTCCTTGTCTTGCTGACTATAGCCATTTTAACAGGTGTGAGATGGTATCTCATTGTGGTTTTAACTGGCAATTCCCTAATTGCTAGTGCTGTTGAGCATCTTTTCATGTATCTGTTGGCTGTTTGTATGTCATCATGATAGAAGTACCTGTTTAGGTCTCTGACCATTTTTTAATTAGATTGCCTGTTGTTGTTTTGTTTGTTTGTTTGTTTGTTGTTGTTGTTATTGAATTGTGCAAATTCTTTATATTTGATACTAGTCCCTTATCAGAGGCATTGTTTGCGAATATTTTCTCCCAATTGGTTTGTTGTTTTTTTGCTTTGTGGATAGTTTCCTTTAGTGTGCAGAAGCTTTTTAGTTTGATGTAGTCCCATTTATTTATTTTTGCTTTTACTTCCCATACCATTGAGGTCAGGTTCATAAAGTCCTCCCTGAACCCTACATCTGTAAGTTTAGTACCAGTGTTTTCTTCTATGCATTTTATTGTTTCAGGTCTTATTTGGAGGTATTTAATCCATTTTGAGTTAGTTTTTGTATATGGTGAAAGATCACAGTTCATATTCAGTCTTTTGCATGTGGTTTTTCGATTTTCTCAGCACCATTGACTGAAGAGGCTTTCTTTTGCCCACTGTATATTTTTCACTTCTTTGTCGAAAATAATATGTCCATATATTTGTGGGTTTAATTCTGGGTTTTTTATTCTGTTCCTTTGGCCTGTGTATCTGTTTTTCTGTCAATAGCAAGTTATTTTGATTGCTGAGGCTTTGTAGTACAGATTAAAGTCAGGTAGTGCGATGCTCCCAGCTTTATCCTTTTTTCTTAGGGTAGCTTTGTCGATTTGGGGTCTTTTGTGGCTCCATACAAATTTGATAGTTTTTAAAATCTATTCCTTGAAAGAATGTCTGTAGGATTGTGTTGGGAATAGCATTGAATATATATATTGCTTTGGGTAGTATGGCCATTTTAACTATGTTGATTCTTCCAGTCCATGAACATGAAATATCTTTCCATTTCTTTGTGTCTTCTTCAACGTTTCTAAAAAATGTCTTATAGTTTTCAGTGTATATGTCTTTCACATTTTTTGTTAGATTTATTACTAGGTATTTCATTTTTCTGTTTTCAATGACAAAGGGAATGAATCTTCTCAACTCTCTTTCTGAAGTTTCGTTATTGGCATATAAAAATGCAGTTGGGGGAAGCCAGATGGCTCAGTGGGTTAAGCACCACTTTGCTGCCCTAGGGGAATGAGGATCGAATCCCAGCTCCAGCCTGTGTGGAACCATGTGGGAGGCCCCTGGCTCAAGGGAGCGTGGTTCCCATACTGGAGGCCTCAGCCCAGTTTCTACCACACGTGGCCCCCAACTACCTGTGTGGAATAAAACCATGTCAAAAACTGATGATGTACAACTGTGGAGACTGCTCTGGGCCCTCCCCCGCCTCTCTGTCTCTCTCTGCCTTTGTCAAAAACAATAAAATAAATCTTTTCAAAAATGCGGTTGGGGAAGCCGGGATGGCTCAGTGGGTTGAGCGCTCACTTTGCAGCGCCGGGTACCAGGGATCGAATCCCGGCCCCGGCCCATGCGGACCCATATGCTGAGCTGGGGAGTTCCCCCAGTTCAGTTCTCTCTCTGTCTCTGTACCTCTCTCTCTCTCTCTCTCTCTCTCTCTCTCTCTGTCAATAAACAAACAAACAAATAAATAAATAAATAAATAAATAAAAATGGTTCTATAAAAAAAATGCAATTGATTTTTGTGCATTAATTTTGTATCCTGCAACTTTACTGTATTTGTATATTGTTTGTAATAGATTCCTGATAGAGTCTTTAGATTTTTCTATATAAAGGATTATGTCATCTGCACAGAATGACAGTTTTAAAACTTTTAAAATTTAATTAGCACTGAAGGCCAGAGCTAATTTTCATGACATGGGTATTTGTTCTTTCAGTTCATCTTCTTTTATTATCCTCACTTCCTATCTTTTAAATACTCTCTGAAATTAGAGTAATATCAAATGCTAATCCATGAATTGGTAATCTAAGAATGTCCACTCTTACACTTTGCTGGATGTAGCAAAGCTGCCTCTTCACAAAAGCTATCAAGACATTTGTTTTCCCATTGACTTCCCTGATCATACCAGCCAGACACTTTCTTTGCCTCCTCTACCTTATCATAAATAAAAAATGTAATGGGAATGGCACCATAGTTCTTTTTTACCACCATTTCAGGTCTAATGACTATGACTTTGAAGTTTTACTATTTGTTGAAAGAGCTCAGATTTGTGCCAGGCAAACCTGGATTCAAATTATGACTTCACTGCCTACGTGATGATAACTTGGGGCATGTCATTTGAAATGACTGGGCCTGTGTTCTCACCTGTAAGAAGGAGATAATAATAACTACTTTTCAGAGTTGTTGGGGAGAGCAATTAAGATAATACAAGGGCTGTCAGAAAAGTATCCAGCTATGTAATATGAAAAATAGAGGCATTTGTGGCTGGATTCTTTCTGGACAGCCTTCATATATGTAAGACACAGAGCATGGACCCTGGTAAGTGGGTGCCAATGGAAGTTGTTACTGTTGTTTTGTTAAAAGTAATATGGAAGATTCTCAAGGACAGAAGCTGCATCTTATATATCCTGGGAGGGTAATAATTTTGATAAGCAAAGGAGAGTGTGTGTGGACCCAGAACTTGGGGGATCCTAGAACTAGGTGGAGGCTTTCTTTGCCTTTTGCCATTTATTTTAGTGGAATTTTTCTAGTATCCTGCCTTCTTGTAACGAGGATGAGAAAAAGGCAACACATGCATTTATTTGTTATAGGCAAGTCCTATTTTATCTCTAGACCATGGGTATCTATTTGAAAAGATACAATCTGTGACAGCTAAATGTTGCTTTGTTTTCCAAGATCAAGCTAAGACAAACAAATGTAGACTTGACTTTTAAAAGCCCTTTCAAGAAAGAGAGTCTTTTAAGTGTTTTCATTTTCTCCAAACCATTCTAGAGCCTGAAACATGTGTTTCCTACCATTTCCCATCCTCAGCATTCTATATTTCTGGTGCCTAGAGAAGATTGCATTAAGACATGAGGGAACACTCCAGGGTGTTCAATTGCCTATGGTTCAGGGCCACTCTAGAGTTTCTAAGTTCTTTCTCCTGATATTTATGTAGCCCATGGTTTGACTACCACCAGTAGTAGTTAGAGAGATGGAAAGCTCACACATTTTGCACTGAGCCAAGGTAAAAAAGGAATTCTTTTGTTGAGGTAATAATAGCACTTAGCACTTATATAGGGCTTTTTATCTTCAAAGGGCTTTTCAAACATTAGCTAATTAAGAAGTCCGCTCAATGTGCAGCAGCTGTTGAAAAAATAAATGCGATGCTTGGGTGTATTAAAAAAGAGAGCAAAATTATAAGGACACCCTATATTGAGCAGCTGTGGTGCTCTGTCCAATTTGTTTGCTTCACCTGTTGGAATAGATTAGACATTAAAATAGTCCCGCAGTGCAGAGTAATGGTTAGGGATAAAGCAGAGCTTGCACAGAATAGAATATTGCAAGAGCTACAGAATATTTATCCAAACAAGGAAAGTTTCATCAACTAACTTTTATTAAACTTACATAATCACAGGCACATGCAACACTAATAAAATAGACATCTGACATGTAGACATAGCTGCTCTATGTAAAACCATTGACATGAATTCTCATTGTATTCATTCAGATTCCCTCAGAAAATATGTATCAAACCCTTACTAGACAGTGGAGGCACATTTAAAAATTACATGGGAACACTAGTGAAACAGTTGTAGATCTGTCATGTATGTCATTTACCCCTGTACCTTAACTTTACACTAATAATGGCATTTGCGCACACACATATTCAGTTCAATCAGCACTTTCTTTGTTGACACTTTGGCAAAAATGAGCTAATATACCAGTGCGCTAAGTGAGCTATGACTTTGGTTATGAAAAAAACTAACCAAAAATGCCTTTTTGTTGTGGTATTGTGCAATGGGCATTGGAAAGTGACCAGCTTTTTTTTTTTTTTTTTTAGTTCATCAGCTGTTGTTAGTGTTAATGTATTTCATATGTGGCCCAAGACAATGCTTCTTTTATTGTGGTCTAGGAAAGCCAAAAGTTTGGACACCTCTGGTTTAAAACATCTATTTGCGAGATTGCAAATTTCAGAGATGATGGAATGTGGTGTCAACAGCTGGTGTTCTTGTTCTTGGCTTTCCAACATAGAAATTGAGAGAGATCCTTAGAAATATTTTGAGACAAATTTATTAAGCTCATGCTCAAGCACAATGGGAGGCAGCACAAGGGAAAGGAAGGTCCTTCACTCTGACTGGGGTGGCTGCTTTATAAGCTGGGGACAAAGCCGGCTGTGGGGAAAGGTGAGCTTTTTCTACATGGTGGGATTTCTTTACCTATAACTTTGCCAGATAAACATCCTCACGCCTGTGCTGTGGGGCAAAATAGCAGATTGCTCATTATCGCCAACCCAGCAGTGTCCTATAGAGCAGCTGTCCCCAACTTCTTTAGTACCAGGAACAGATTTCATGGAAGAAAATTTTTCTACAGACCAGGGATTAGGGGGATGATTTCAGGGTTCTTCACATACATTACATTTATTGTGCACTTTATTTCTATTATTATTGCATTGTAATATATAATGAAATAAGTATACAGCTCACCATAGTGCAGTATCAGTGGGAGCCCTTAGCTTGTTATTTTGCAACTACATGGTCCCATCTGAGACAAGTGTACAATGTGGGAAGGAGGCGTGGACAGAAGTGGTAAATAAAATAGGTGGGCCATGCAAAGAATAAAGTAAGTGTCAGATTCTGACTTAAAGCCTGCTGCCAGATGCAGTTGTACAATTAAAGTACATCAACTCATATACCACTATAAATTCTGCCACCAGATATAGCTTAACTGTCACTTGCCACTCATTGATAGGGTTTTGGTATGAGTCTACAAGCAATTCATATATTATGTATGGTCTCTGCACAGTCAAACCTCTCTGCTCATGTTAATCTATATTTGCAGCTGCTTTCCAGCACTACCATCACCACCTCAGCTCCACCTCAGATCATCAGACATTAGAGTCTCATAAGGAACACTCAATCTAGATTCCTCTCATGCACGTGTCACAATAGGGTTTGTGCTCCTAGGAGAATCTAATGCTGCCACTGATATGACAGGAGGCAGAGCTCAGGTGATAATGTGAGCAATGGAGAGAGGTTTTAAATATAGATGAAGCTTAACTGGGTCGCCTGTCACTCACCTTTTGCTGTGTGGCGGGGGGTGGGGCAGTTGGGGGGATGTGGTGGTGGGGGTTTGGTGACCCAAGCTATAGAAGTCAAACCTTGATTAACTGAGCATGTGGAATAGTGATTTCCATATCTGTATAGAAGTAAACAGTTAAAAGGGTGACAATAATCAGCTATATCTGCATTTTTGTATAAGGGGTAATGGGGTAGTAGCATTCTTATGATCAGCTTATCCAGTGTTCTGCCTGGCTACTGCGTTCCTTCAGCCCCAGGCCCAAGTCTCTATGCTGTCTCAATGGTACATGAAGAGAAAAGTGAGATCATATGATGTCAAAATATAAGTGCCTGCTTCCCCTTAAGATAAACACTGTGCTACTTATGCTTGTTTATATACCTAGAAGCCATTTTAGAGCACCTTACCTCCATTGTACTCAAGGAGAAAGGGGAATTATACTTTTTATTGAGCTGCTTGTTAAAATGGGGTTGTAAGAAAAATTATTTTCTCACCAATGAGGAGAAGTCATGGAAGAGATGGTGGAAAATGAATAAAGAGAGGGTATTCTAGATATAGGAAAAGAATTGAGAAGGAACATGCTCTTAAGGGAGAAAATGCAGAAAGTTGTAAATAGTTCACTTTTGCTAAGGAAAAGGTATAAGCCTAAGAATTGAGTAAAATAACAATGAGAAGCTGAGAATGTAAAACCAAGGGCATACATGGTTATGGAGAAAAATAAACATCTGCTTGTCATCTGCTAAATTCAGGGCATACAGCATACTGTGAAGGGATTGGAAGGTCTGGGCCTGGAGCCCAGGAGCCCAGGACCAAAGGTTGTTTTGAAGGGTGTGTGTATGCAGTAGGACTAGATAGAAATGATTAGGGAAAAAATCAATTCTGGGATCACTGGTTCAGCCTGGAACAATGTTTATAATAGAAACTACTTAGAAATAAAGTAAGTTTCCTCTTTTTGTTAGATGATTTTTTCTATGAAGAAAGGATTGATTTAGTAAATGAGACTTTACTCTTAGAATGGAACACTGACAGCTATTAAAACAAAGAACTCTGGCTCAAAGAAAAATTGATTAAGCAATGTGGAAAAGAAGTGTGTATGGTGTTAAAGTTTGTGCAAAAAATATAAATCCATATTTGCATGTGCATTTACACATATTTACATATGTAAAGACTACAGACTATCTCTAGAAGGATATGTAAGAAAATAACCACAGTGCTTAATCCTGAGGAAGACAATGGGAAGGATTGGGAAACATACATAGGTGGCAAACTTTCTTTTCAATGTTTATTTATTCCTCTATTGAAAAAAACAACAATTTTATTTTGAGATTATTCTATATTTATATCAGCTGTAAGAAATGAGAGAGATTCTATGTATCCTTCATCCAATTTTCTCCAATGGTAACGCCTTACAATGAAAGAACTATAGTTCAATATCACAACCAGGAAATTGACAGTGATACAATCCGCTGAGTTTATGCATATTTCACTGATTTTACATGTGTGTGTGTGTGTTAGTTTTATGCAGTTTTATTACTTATGTAGTTTGCATGATCAACACCTCAGTCAAGATACAGAAGTTTCATTACAAGGATGTTATGTTACCCTATTAGAGTCATAGGTATTCCCTCCTCTTCTCTGCCTCCTTATTCCTGGCATCCACTAATCAGGTCTCTATATCTATAATTTTGTCATTTCAAAAATGTTCTATAAGTGAAATCATACAGTATGCAACCTTTGAGATTAGCATTTTAAATTCAGCATAATTCCCTTGAGATTCATCCAAGTAATTACATGTATCCATTCTTATGGATAGCATTGTTGCGTTGTTGTTTTATGCACTCTTCAAAAATCTCTGACTTTTAGTTGGTGTTTTTGGCCATTTACGTGTGTGGGAATTATTGATCTGTTAAGGCTTAAGTCTATTTTATTATTTGTTTTCTGTTTATTTCTTCCATGTCTCATCCCTGTTTCTGTTTTCTTATTTTCTTGAGAGTTACGTACTTGAATATTTTTTTAGAACTCCATATTTATTTATTTATAATGTTTTTGAGTATATCACATTGTATAGTTTTTGTAATGTTTGCTCTAGGTACTACAACACACACACACACACACACACATCTACTACTAGCAAAATCTACTACTGTTATGTTCATTTTTAACCTTTTGGGTTGCTTTTAATTATCTACAAGTGAATATAAAAAATAAAATAAAACTGGCAAAATTGGTTGTGATACCAATGCCACTGTGGGGGTGGATGTGGGAGGCTTTTCACACAGCACCAAGAAATTCTTTGATACCTCCTTTGGTATCTAAAAATTTAGCTCAATTCAGACACTATTTGTTTGAAGATAGTATCACATTTCACAGGTTAAGGATTTAGTCCTACAAGACTACTCCGTACCCCGTCTTCAGATGCCAGTCACAAGTCCAGGTTATTACTTGAGCTTCTAACCAACGAATTGATTGGAGGTTCTGTACTTCTGTCCAACTGGCTATAACTTCCCGTGACCACCTACTTGGGTTCGATTAATTTGCTAGACTGGAAACAGACAAATGGAAAAGATGCCCAGGGAAGGTATGGGAAAAGGGCACAGAGCTTCCATGCCCTCAAAAGTGGTGTGCCACTCTCTGAATCTCCACCAACCCAGAAACTCTCCAGATTCTGTCCTCTTGGGTTCTTATGGAGGCTTCATTACAGAATCATGGCTGATTAAATCAGCAGCCCTTGGTGATGATTCAACCTCCAGTCCCTCTCCTAATCCCCAGAGGTCAGGGGTGGGACTGAAAGTTCCAACTGTCTAACTATACAGTTCTCCTAGCAACCAGCCCCCATCCTAGGTGAGGTCTAAAAGTCACCTAATTAACATAACAATAGCTGCCTTTTTCACTCAATAAGTAGGACGTTTCAAGAGTTTTGGGGAAAGCGGAGATGGGTCAGCGGGTTAAGCGCTTGCTTTGAAGCCACGAGGACTTATGATCGAATCCCGGCTCTGGCCCAGGTGGACCCACATGCTGAACTGGGGTGTGCTTCCCCAATGCAGTGAGGCTCCCAGTTCAGTTAAAAAAAAAAAAAGAGTTTTGGGCTCTGTGCCTCAGGAACTATGGAGGAAGACCAAATACAGTGATCCCTCATTTTTTGCGGTTAATGGGGACCAGAGCCTTCCACGAAAGCTGAAAAACCGCGAAGTAGGATTTGCCCCTAGGAATTTTCGTGTATTCGGGTACAAGAATGTTTTAAATATGTAAACAGTATTCATACTTTACTCATTTAAGACAAAAATTACAACAGTATACGTATTTACTTAAACGTGTCAGTGCTAATTAATAAGGTTAATTACAAAACCTTATACAGTAATAAACATTAATCAACATTGCTTTCTGAGAGAGGCGAAGCGT
>PVKE010048182.1:0-11672 GCA_004027555.1 Craseonycteris thonglongyai | reverse complement strand
ATTATAGAGAATAATTCAGGAGTGATTTCCAGACTTAAAATTTTTTAATAAAAGGGAATATATATTAAAAATTTTTTGATATTAAAAATCATTTTCCAAATAATAGTAATATTAGAATGTGCCTTTCACCATATGTTCAATATTGAGCTTCCTGATTTTTCTAAATTTATAATAATTTCATAGGAGCAAAGTATTTTATGTTTTGGTTATTGAGGTTTTTATTTATCAAATTGAGTATCTTTTTATCTAATAGACCTGTTTCCTCTTTATTAATATTCAGTTCTTTTTTTTTTAGTCTTTTTGCTAAATTATCTATTGGGAAGGTCATTTTTTCTATTCTTTGGGTAAAATTAACACTGCAGAAATAACACAATATGGATCATAGACCTAAAAGTAAAACCCCAAACTATACAAGTTTTAGATGACAAGATAAGAGAAAACCTAATGTAGGCAATAGCCATATAGAAGGGGATGTGGGTTGTTCAAAGCATTGACTAAAGTCTAGTGTGGCTACAAGAGAGAGCATGGGCATATACAATTTAAGACAAAATAGTGAAGAGTGGCAGGAGTTGAATAACACAGAACCATAAAGGCAGATTTAAAAATTTTGGTATTTCTCTAAAAGTAATATGACAGTATTAGAAGAGACTGATTTTATCCTGGGCTATCACATGAAGAATTTGAAAAAGGAAGAAAATTGACCAAGATGAGTCCATCAGAAGTCTATGGCAAATTTTCAGTGAAAGATAGTAGTCACTTGATCAAAATTGGTGGAGAAAATGGTGGAAAACAAATTCAAAACATATTTATGAGGTGAAACCGATTACTGTGATGATACATTTTCTAGCAGGGTTGAATAAGAGGTTGGTGACATGGGAATGTTTGTGAAACTGGATGGAATTATCATAAGGTCTATAGAGATAAGTAATCATATTCAAGCACATATTGGAAAGTAGACAAGTTTAATTTTGTACCCACTGATTAAGAGGACTATATCATATTCTTGTGAGTAGACTGAATAGGCAGTGGAATGTAGTGCTGGCACAGACATGAAGTCTCACTAAAGAATGCAATAGCAGTTCATAAGAATTTAGGAAGATATTGAACCACGACTTAGTAGATATGTTTTTATGAACTGAACACATTTATGAATAAAAGGGCCTAGAACGTTGTCTTGGACAGTTCAATATTTAAACCTAAAGAATAAAATTTGATAGAGGAGACTAAAAAGAAGTCTCTATAGGTAGGAGAAAAATTAGGGGAACATCATATCATGGGAACTAAGGAAAGAGACTATATTTCAAAAGACAGGGGTTTGGTCTTCTGAATGAAGGTTGAGACCAGATTTTAACATTAGCCAAAATTATCAGTAAACTTAAGACTCATTCCAACTTTCTCAGGCATTATTTATAATTCCAGTAGCACCAGGAACTAATTTAAATCAGTCAGTAAGGCATAAAGCATTCAGATCAAGTAGCTTAGTACAAAAATGTTTTCCAATTCCTTTTATTCTAATTTTATCAGGATTTTGTTCAGAATTGGGTCACATACTTTGATAAATAATGCTAAACGGTGAGACCTTCTATTCGGTACAATGTGAGGACATCACAGAGAAGTTTGACAAAAGTCTAAGTGCTTTTTTTTTATTATGTACTTCCTCAAGGTTTCCTTTAGATTATTATAATTATTTAAATTATTGAGCTGGATGCTGAGTGTATTATTTATTTTTTAAAATTCGAACATGCAAAGCATAAATTACTTTGGCCATGTTTGTTGTTTGTTCATTGTTTAAAATCTTTGTTTTAATTTATTAATGTAACCTTTCATTGCATTAATTTTTTTTGTTTTAGGTAACTTATTTTTTTAAGACTGTTCCTGTGTTTAAAAGAGTGGCCTAAAAATTCCTATGCTTCTGATGTGTTCTCTGTCAATTATTTGTTTAGTTTGGCTCTCTGGAACTTCTTTTAAAGATATGTTAAGAGCTATTATCAAAAATAACTTTATCTGAATGACCTATTTGTATGGCTAGACAGATATTTCCCAAACATCTGCTCTTCTTATTGTGCTGTGAATTAACATCCTCCCTTTTGAAGACTCAGGCCCTTATTTCTTTCTTTAGCTAAGGACAGCATAGAACTCTCAACTATCTGACTTATCTTTTGGTCTCATATTTTTATGGGCCCCCCAATTTGTATGCAATTAAATTCATATTTATCCTGTTAATCTGTCTTATGTCAATTTAATTATTAGATCAGCCAATAAACCTAGAAGTCTAGAGAAAAAAAATTTCTCCCTTACAGTAGCATCACAATCTAGCACATTTTCAAGGTATTAATAAGCAGCTAGTGGGAAGGTGGGTGCAGAACTTCTCTTCACTTTTATATTTTTTTGAAGTACTCGAGCCAAATTTCAGGAGGAAGTACTCTGGAGCTCTCCTTACTTTTTATTAAATCACAGAAAATCTTGACTTCTGTTTTTGAACTTTACCTCCAATAAGACCTAATTATTTGCATAAAGTCATAGTACAGACAATCAGAAATTATGAACTTGAGGTTTCAAAACAACAGTAAAAATAATGAAAAAATTTGTAACCACCCAGTTTGCATATGGAAATTCTCATCTGCAACTCAAGAAATGGTTATGCTGTAATCACTGGTGCAGCAGCTGCTTAAAATTAATGGTAAAAGCAGCATACTTTTCTATTTCTCTAGGACTTCCCCCAAAAGGCTCAAATCCATTTTTCTCAGAGTTCTTTATTTCCATGTTTGTTTCTAAGCCTAATTAAAAACAAATTTTTGTCATAATCATTGGATATATTGTGTTATGACAGAATCGATGACTCTGAAATAAAATCCTATGGGAAATATTGTAAATATTTTGTTAATAAAAAGAAAAGCTGAGAGCACTCATATCCTTTTTCTTCCTTATTTTTTTGAGACCACCTACTGATTCTCTTATTATATAATGATTCACATATTATTTACATAAAAATAATATAAATTTATACTAGATTGAGTAAAACAATGCTGATCATAGAAAAACCAGTAACATTTGTAATAATGGAGAAAATTATTATGTTAAATATTTTTTTTTATTGTTTGAGAGAAGGGGGTGGTGGTGCAAAGCAGTGTCCATAGTTGTACATCATTAGCTGTGACAGGGTTTCATTCCACACAGGTGGATGTGGGACCTTGCAGGGCAGGAACTGAACTGAAACCCTCCTATATTGAAGGTGAACACCTTTACCACTGAGCAGTCCTGGTACTTACCAGTTGCACTGCAGTTCAACATATGGAGTTTACACAAGCCGGGGCTGGGAATCAAACCCTGGACCTTGTGATTGCTCAGTGTTCAACTGCTGAGCTGTCCCAACATCCCCAGGGTCTTATTTTCTTATCTGTTCAGCATTGCCTTTTGTTTTAAGCATTTAATATATTTACATTTAAAGTTGCTGTCAATAGGTGTGTAATTATTGCCATTTTATTATTTATATTTTTTTATCCTCCTCCTCCTTCTCCTTCTTCAATTCTGACATTTTTTATAATACTGGCTTGGTGCGGATGAACTCTTCTGGCTTTTTTTTTCTTTGTCTGAAAAGCTGGGTTTTTTTAAATCTGTTATTTGATTCTAAATGATAGCTTTAATGGTTGTAGTTTTTTTCTTTTTATCACTTTGAATATTTTATGCCAATCTCTTCTGGCCTATAAAATTTCTGTTGAGATATCACCTGACAGTCCTATGGGAGTTCCCTTGTAGGTAACTAACTGCTTTTCTCTCATTGCTTTCAGGATTCTCTCTTTGTCTTTAGTCTTTGGCATTTTTATTATGATGTGTTTTGGTGTGGGCCTATTTGGGTTCATCTTGTTTGGGACTCTCTGAGCTTCCTGGTATGTCTATTTTCTTTATCAGGTTAAGTATGCTTTCCACCATTATATTTTCAAATAGGTTTTCAATTCTTTGTGTTCTCTGTTCTCTTTCTGGTACTCCTATGACACGAATATTGTTATGCTTCATGTCCTAGAGGGTCCTTAAACAATTTTCATTTTTTTTTTAAATATTTTTTCTTTTTGCTGTTTCAATTGGCTGTTTTTTGCTACTTATCTTTTAAATCATTGATATGATTTTTCTACTTCAGCTAATCTGTTGATTCCCTCTGATGTTTTTGTTTGTTTTTTTAGTTGTTGTACCGTAGTCTTCATTTCTAACTGGTTTGTTTATTTATGTTTTCTGTCTCCATTTTTACATTTCCTGTCTCTGTTGAAGTTCTCACTGAGGTCATTGAGCATCCTTATAATGAGTGTTTTGAACTGCATATCTTATAGATTGCCTGCCTTTGTTTCGTTTCATTTATTTTTTTTCCTGCAGCTTTGTTCTCTTATTTTATTTGGGACGTTTCTTTGTCTCCTTATTTGGCTGCCTCCTTGTGTTTGTTTCTATGTATTAAGCAGAGCTGCTGTGTCTATCATTCTTAGTGAAAAGGTCTTATGTATTCCTGCTCACCTGAGCTGGGTGCTGAATATGTGTGTTTTCCTTGTGTGGGTTGTGTGTGTCCTCTTATTGTAGTTGAGCCTTGGTCGATGTTGGCATGGCAATAGGAAGGATTGACCCTCCGGCTCATTGGTTGTGAGGGCTGGCCATGACTGCAATGGAGAAACTTTTGTGCAGAAGCTGACCCTAGGGAGCAGGATTTGCTTTAGTAGACTCTAGTACCTACCCAGTCTACTCTTTGTGTTTGTTGTCCTTGGACATGGCCAAGTGATACTCCAGCTCGGTTGGGTCAGAAGTTGATGGGCATCAGGTGTTTCAGCCCCAGGACTTTCTAGGAGCAGAAATAAACCATCTCTACTCTGCCTTGTCCATATACCTGGCCCAAGGTATCTATTAGCATAATAAATTATAATTGTTTTGTGCCACAAGTTTTGGATTTTTTTGTTATGTGGCAATTAATAGTACAATATCATTAGTTATATGTATATAAAATTATTTTATTTCTTGTTTATATTCAGAAAAGTTAAAATCCTAGGTTAACTGTTTGCCTGTACAAGCAAACAAATAATGCACTCTTTTCTTCATCTGTCATGTAAGAGTAGTGTGTGGGAGGATAAATAATTTTTCTTCAACCCTTTTAGATTCTTGCCTGAGACATCCCTATACAAAAAGACAGATTAGGGGAAGCCGGGATGGTTCAGTGGGTTAGGCGCTCACTTTGCAGCCCCGGGGACCGAGGATTGAATCCCGGCCCTGGCCCGTGCAGGACCATATGCTGAACTGGGAGCTCCCCTAGTTCAGTTCTCTCTCTGTCTCTGTCTCTGTATCTCTCTCTCTCTCTGTCAAAAACAATAATAATAAAAAAAAAAGACAGATTAACAGAAGTAAAACGAACAGAAGTTTAATAACATGTATAACTCCTGTATACTCATACGTGAAAGAGACCCCGGAAAACTGAGTAACTTCTTGAAATGGCTCAAACCAAAACCTTAAATACCATCTCCAGCTAAAGACAAGATATATTGGGTGGGGGAAGTTACAGAAGGAAGGTTATCCAGAAAAGCACAGTAAACAAGAGTCAGGTTGTTACGTTGAATGAAGTCATTATCTTATGTATTGATAAGTTTTTAGAGCTTTAGTGTCATCCTGTTATAGAAGTTCTTCTATTCTGCTATAGAAGAACAAAACCTCACACATGAAGATTGCCCTTATAACATAAATGTCTCTTACAAAAAGGAGACTTCTACTCAGTTTCCAGAGCTTCTCCTACATCTGCTGTTTCTTAAAAATAATGAACTTAAAATATGACAAAGACTCATATTTGAGTTGGCATATTCTGCTTTCCATCAGTATGTTTTAGCTAAAAAAGAATGATATGTGCAAATAAGTGTGTGTGATATATCCAAGCAAGTGAAAGTACTTCACTGCTGGGTCATAGAACTTGAGAATAAGTGTGGCCAGAAACAAAGCTGGAAGTGTAGGCACCAGTTCATAAAAGTTCTTACAAATTAAAAGGAGAGCTGAAGTTTATGCTAAGGGCAATGAGAAACTGCTTATGTACAGCTCTTACTTCTCCTGATCATATTTATCATTCAGAAAAATCTTTGTGATTTCTGTTTGGATGCTGGATTTTAGGAGTCAGTTGAAGATGAAGTGGACAGTTAGAAAAATACTTAGTAACTGACATAAAAATGGTACTGGGGATCCCAGGATGGCTCAGGGAGTTGAATATTCATCTTGCAGCCCTGGGGTCAGAGGATTGAATTCCAGTCCTGGCCTGTGTGGACCCATATGCTGAACTGGGATGTGCCACTAGTTTGGTTCTCATCGAGGTGGGCCTCCTATGTGTAAGGCCCCTGGTTCAACTCCTACCATGAACACGCTTCTCATGTAGGAGGCTCCTGGCTCACAGAGGCCTGCCTACCACGCAGGAGGCTCCGAGCCAGTTTCTTCCCTGCACAGTCCTGCACTCACCTATGGAATAAAAAACTATGTACAAAACTAATATTGAGCAACAATGGAGACTACTCTGGGCCCTCTGCCTTCTCTTTGTCTGTCTCTCTGTGTCAAAAACAATAAAAATAAATCTTAAAAAAATTGTAGATACTTTAATTACAATAGTGGCAATGTAAATGAAAAAAAAACACATAAATTTAATAAATATTTATAAGGTAAAATCAACAGAAGTTTGCAACTTATGAAAGTTGCAGACAGTTGAACAAACAGAAAGTTAAGAACAGCATGACTTACTAGTTAATAGTAAACCAGCTGGAGAAGAGCAGAAGGCCTAGATTGAAGGAAAAGGTAGGCAGCAGACAATGGACTGTGATTTTGACAAGTAGAGTTGAGTCAATAGGTTGCATTTGTGCCATTAATTAATGGCCTTTGGAGTGCCTTCCCACATTGTTGTTGGGCTTGGTGATGTGTTTGGTTCTGGTATAGTGGCAAACATGACAGAAGCAAAAACATAAACACATGTGTTTCTATTCCCTCTTGGATCCCCTGCCACCATCACAGTAAGCTGGGCTAACCTGCTGGAGGGAAGTGAGAGAAAAATAGAATTAGCTTGACTTATCTCATCTGAGGCAATCCCACATTAGCCAACTCCCAGATGACTGTTCAACTAAACAGTGACATATGAGGCTGTCCACATGTGACAGGCTGAGCCTGGTCCAGACCTAAGCTTATAGATTCAACGTTTTGTTTTAAACCATTAAGTTCAGGAGTGGCTTTCTTAGACTTCATTAGATACCTGAGGCACTTATTTTGAAGGTTCTATTTTTGAAATGTACACAATTGGACTGTGGAGCTAGAAGTCAGAAGAAAGATTTAGTCTGCTGACAGGGCTGCCTGTCAGTATTTAATAGTCCAGGTTTACCTGTTTATGGTGAGCTTCCAGTCTCATTGGTTGGGCTTGTTTTCTGATTGGTTAATGTGTATACCTTTTTTTTCTACATGTAATTATAAATTTCAAAATTATATGTGTATAAGTAAGCAAGAGACCATGGAAAATATAAGACTACCCACGAGAGTAGTCGTATACCAGAGCATTTATAGAATATATAGAGATAAATAAAGGAGCTCCACATATCTGGGAAAAGCAAGATAGTATTCACTGAGGCCAAGGAGAAAAAGTGTGCAGAAAGAAACATGTAGTACAAAATGCTGCTAAAACGTCAAATAAGGTTGTCCTTGATGACCGTACATTGGAATTAGCAATGTTGAGGTGGTTAATGACGCTGAAGAGAGCAACTTCATGTAGTGGTAAATAATGGAACTGGGTGCATTTTGATTCCTAAGAAAAATGTCAATAATTTTTTAAATTGAAAATAGTTGTCTTTATTAGGTTGAGTTAATTATAAATTTGTCTCCTGTGATCCATTAAATACTCTAAATATGAATTAATTAGAAAAGGGAAACAATACCTAATAATCACTAGATGTTGTCATACATAGTAAACCTCACTAAGTCTACCACATTAAAAAAGCTTCATTTAGAATTTATCTCCATTCTCTCAACTCTAACTTGATTACAAGGAGACTTTATTATTGTGAAGAATAAGGAATGCTTCATGGTTTATAATACTATAACACATTTGAATTAAGTAACTTCCTGGTTGATGTAGAGGGCAATAGCAACATTGCATATACACCAATGACTCCTTTGTAGCCTTTCTTTTAATTTGTAGCTGACCAAGAGAGGACAATGAGTTGTCTGTCAAAAGAGGTAAGCAGTCATTAGACTATATAGTCACACAGACGTAAGAGTAGGCAATTCCAAGGTTTATTCTGTGTTCCACAAGTTATAATATAGTCTTTTGTCATAATAGGGGGGAAAACTACACACATCCAGCAGGAAAACAATGTTTCTTTGACACTGAAAAATGACTGAAAATAAATTAAAAACATACTAGTAAAGTAATATTGTTTCTTTAATACAATGAAAATTTAATAGTTGTATTATTTCATTTATTTTGACAATGGTATTTTAAAACAGATTCTAAGTAGTTTATTGAGCACATACGACAGATGGCTTACATTCTATTTGTTGGAGATACAAGTATGCTCCTTGTACTCTTGACTGTAGTGGTCTGTGAGTAAGATGGCATATTAAAACATAATTGATATGAAAACAAATAAAGTATTTGAGATAAAAAAGAAACTAATTCCATAAACAATTCTCAAACTTTATCTAAGTGCATGGAGTTTTTCTATGCACAAGTATTTACGAAATGAATCTGACTGATTTTCTCTGTTTAGTGAACTTGAGTTTTTTTATTGCAGTTGCATTTGTGGAATTCTCATGAGAACATTTCTTAAAAGCTTGGCCTGACTGTAGATGTAAGACATAATATAAAATTTAAAAATCAAACATACTATAAAAGTAAATATAAATCACTCAAATCACATAAATAACCATCATCAATATTTTATTGTATTATGTTTACTTTTTAAGCAGTAAGAGTTTAACTTAATATAAACATGCAAATAGAGTTTTGAATCTTGAGCTATTCAAATTTAATGTTATATTATTATTTTTCTAGGGCACTGCTATTTTTTAAAAACTACAATTTTCTTTTCTGCCTATTATCAATGAAATGACTGTCATAATTGTATACTCACTTGTTATTCGGTTAGATTTTTTTCTTAATTTTGGAGAGTATACACTCATAGATAAAAGACATCATTTTCTTTGTAAAAGACATATTACCGGTAAGTAAATGTAAAGACAAATTCCATGGGAAGCTGGGATGGCTCAGTGGGTTAAGCGCTCACTTTGCAGCCCCGGGGACCGAGGATCAAATCCCAGCCCTGGCCCGTGCAGACCCATATGCTGAACTGGGAAGGGCCCCCAGTTCAGTTCTCACCAGGGTGAGACCCCGGCCCAGTTCCTGCCCTGTGCAGCCCCACACCCACCTGTGGAATGAAACTATGTGGAAAAACCAATGATGTACAACTATGGAGACTGTTCTGGGCCCTCCCCCTTCTCTCTGTCTCTGTCTCTGTCTTTCTCTCTCTCTCTCTCTCTCTGTCAAAAAAATAATAGAAATAAATCTTTAAAGACAAATTGAAAAAAAAAAAAAAAAGAAAGAAAATCCATGAAAATCTCATATTTCAAAAATATTTGTATGCAGAATATAAAAACTCAAAACTTAACATCAAGAAAATAAAGGGGAAGATGAGTAGAAGAATGGCGGTGTGGGGGAGTATGGAGTGGGCATCAAATATATGGTGATGGAAAGAGAACTGACTCTGGATGGTGAGCACATAATGCAATGCATAGACAATGTAATGTAGAATTGTACACCTGGAACCTGTATAATTTTTACCAACAAATGTCACCCCAATAAATTTAGCAATAAATAAATAAATAAATAAATAAATAAATAATAAAAAAAGAAACAAACTTAAAAATTAACAAACCTTTGAACAGACGTTTAACCAAAGAAGATATACAGATAGTAAATAAACACATTATAAAATGGTCAACATCATCAGACTTTGGGGATATGCAAATTAAAACCGCAATGTGAGCGATGCGGGGATAGCTCAATGGGTTGAACTCTTGCTTTGTATCCACAAGGTCCAGGGATCAAATTATAGCCCCAGCCCATACAAACACTTGCTGAACTGCGGTGCAACTGGTAACCGCCATAATGGTGGCAAAGGTTCCCTCCTCCCATGCTGGAGTCCCCTAGTTCAATTTCCGCCCTGGGCAGGGTGAAACTAAGTCACAACTAACGATGTTCAAATATGGAGACTGTTCTGGGTCCACCCTCTTTCTTCTTTCTCTCTCCTTCTCTCTTATCGTCTCTCAACAAAATAAGTCTTAAAAAAAAAGCTAAAATGTGATAGCACTAAATATTAGGATGGCTAAAATAAAAAGAAGTCACAGTACCAAATGCTGGCAAGAATGCAGAGAAGCTGAATCACTCATACACTGCTGGTAAGAATGTAAAATGGGTAGTCACTATGAAAAACAATTGTTGGTTGAGGTAAAGTTAATCATACACATACCATATAACCCAGCAATCTCACTCTGGGGTATTTATCTTAGAATAACAATGATCAAAACAGCACAAGATACCAGAGGGTATTTCTCAATATCTGAAGATACTTTTGGTTGCTACAGTGGGGAAGGAGGAGGGCATTATTACCATCCAGTGGGTAGAGGCCAGAAAGCTTCTAAACATACTACAATGCACAGGATAGTCTCAACACCAAAGAAAGGCACAGCCCCAAATGTTAATAGCACCAAGCTTGAGAGAATTGAAAACTGAGGTTCATAGGAAAACTTGCACAATAATGTCTTTATCAACTCTTTTTATAATCATCCAAAACAAAACACCCAGAATGTCTTCAGATGAATAGATGAATAGATTTTGAAACTGTAGTGAATCCATATAAACAATACAGTACTACTAATTCATACAATACAATACAATACAATACTGTTCTGCAGTAAAAAGGAATAAACTATTGAGAGGCACACAACAACTTTGATGAATCTCAAAACCATGGTGAAAAGGGAAAGAACTCAGTCTCAAAAGTTTACATATAATGATTCAGCTTATATAACATTCTCTAAAGGTAAAACTACAATGATGAACAGAGAAATTGTTACAGAGAGGTTATGCTTGGGAGAGTGTGATTACAAAAGGATAGCAAAAGATAATTTTGGGGAGGGTGATGGAACTTGTATACATACTGGTGTAGTGGTAGTTACACAAATCTAAACATTGTAATTCATAGTACATGAACAAAAAGTCATTTATTGTATATGTGAATTAAAAAGTTAATTTTTAGAACTGTGAAACACTTTTTCTACTTTTATGTTCTGGATGGCTGTGTATAGAATTGGTATTTCTTAACTTTTGGTAGTTTACTGGGGATGTCATCTGGGGTTAACTTTTATTTTTGTTTTGTCCTTTTCTGGGAAGATAACCTCAATGATGTCAGTAGGCTTCGGAGTATTGGGGCTATCAAACTCTAATTTTATTTGCCTAACACTATGAAATGAAGTAAATTCTTAAAGGTTGAGCTTTTTTTTAATTTTAATATTATTATATTTAATTGTTAAATTTAATGGGGTGACATTGGTTGGTAACAATTAGATAGTTTCCCGATGTACAACTCCACATCACATCACCCATGCATCGCATTATGTGCCCAGCTCCCAGAATC
>PVKE010048180.1:0-11672 GCA_004027555.1 Craseonycteris thonglongyai | reverse complement strand
GGACCCATATGCTGAACTGAGGAGTGCCCCCAGTTTGGTTCTCACTGGGGTAAGACCCCAGCCCAGTTCCTGCCCTGTGCAGCCCCGTGCCCACCTGTGGAATGAAACTATGTGGAAAAACCAATGATGTGCAACTATGGAGACTGTTTTGGGCCCTCCCCCTTCTCCCTGTCTCTGTATCTCTCACTCTCTCTGTGTCAAAAACAAGAAAAATAAATCTTTAAAAAAAAATTTGGAGACAGATTTTGTTTTTTTCCCAGGCAATAGGAGGGGTAGGGGGGTGAATAAAAATGAGAATGAACACTTGAGTGGTGGGGCTTGGGAAATGATATATTGGGTCCTACAGTATCTGGACATAGGAAACAAGACTCAGCATCATAGAGCAAGTAGCTAGTGGGGGAAAGATTTGTGGCATCCTTAGTGGCTGAGAGTGGGAAATACAGCAAGTGATAGCTTTGAGAATGAGACGTTGAAGCTTTGAGCAGTCAGATTTGGGAAAACAAGCACAGAAACTTAGCTGAAAGAATTTGGCAAATGATACACCGAACCTTAGGGCCGGCATAGAGGCGCAACCCAGAACCCTCCAGCCAATGGACAAGGGAAATGAGATGCTGAAGCCATCCCACTGCACTTGGCAAAGAAGATGTGGAGCCCTAGAGTGACTTTCAGTGGCTGGGGAGAATAAGATGCACGTCCTAGAGTGACCAGACATGGCAAACAAGATGCAGATGACTAGAGTGTCTGCACATGGGAAATGAGATTCAGCATCCTAAAGTGACTAGCTGGTGGTGGTGGTGGTTGGGTGGGTGGGAGGGACAAGATGCAGTGTCCTCTTGTGGCTGAAAATGAGAAACACAGCTTTCTAGAGCAAGTGATGAGGGTGAGAATGAGATGCTGAACTTTTGAGTAGTTGAACTTAGTAAATAAAACACAGTAACATAGCCAAATGGACAGAGCTAATCATAACCAAACCTTAGGGTCGATGGGCAAGGAAAACGAAACAAGAAAGCCAGGCCTCTGGACTTGGCAAACGAGATGTGGAGCCCTAGAGTGACTGGTGGTGGGCTGGGGTTGGGGGTTGATGAGATGTGCGTCCTAGAGGGGCCTGACATGGCAAATGAGACACGGAAAACTAGAGCAGCTGCACATGGGAAACGAGATGCATTGTCCCAGAGCGTCCGGAAATGGGAAATAAGATTCGGCATTCTAAAGAAACTGGCTGGTGGGGGGAATGAGATATGGCATCCTCTTGTGGCTGCATATAAGAAACACAGCTTTCTAGAGCGAGTGATGTGGTTGAGTATGAGATTCTGAACCTTTGAATGGTCACACTTAAGAAACAAAACACAGAAACTTAGCCGAAGGGCTTGGCAAATGATACACGGAGCCTTAGGGCAGGTATAGAGATGCAACATGGAACATTCCAGTGAACGGACAAGGGGAATGAGATGCAGAAGCCGGCCCACTGAACTTGGCAAATGAGACGTGGAGCCCTAGAGTGACTGGCAGCGGCTAGTGGAATGAGTCGCTTGTCCTAGAGTGACCAAACCTGGCAAACGAGACACAGATGCCTAGAGCGTCTGCACATGGGAAATGCGATTCAGCATCCTAGAGTGACTTGCTGGTGGGGGGAAATGAGATGCAGCATCCTCTGGTGGCTGAACATGAGAAATACAGCTTCCTACAGTGAGTGATGGTGGTGAGAATGAGATGCTGAATTTTGAGTGGTTGAACTTGGGAAACAAAACACAGAAACCTAGTTGAACAGACTGGGTTAAGGATACACCGAACCTTATGGCAGATGGGCTAGGAAAATGAGACAAGTAAGCCAGGCCTCTGGACATTGCAAAAAAGATGTGGAGCCCTAGAGCGACTGACAGTGGGCTGAGATGTGTGTGTGTGTGGGCGGAAACATGTGTCCTAGAGTGGCCAGACATAGCAAAAAAGACACAGAAGCCCAGAGTAGCTACACATGGGAAATGATATGTGTTGTCCTAGAGCAACTGGCTGGTGGTGGTGGGGGAATGAGATGGAGCATCTTCCGGTGGCGAAACATGAGAAATGTAGCTTCCTAGAGTGAGTGGTGGGTGTGAGAATGAGACGCTGAGCATTTGAGCAGCTGAACTTGGGCACCAAAACACAGAAACCTAGACGAACAGACTGGGCAAATGATACAGCAAACCTTAGGGCAGATGGACAAGGAAAATGAGACAAGGAAGTCAGGCAGCTGTACTTGGTCAATGAGACATGGATTCCTGGAGTGAGTGGCAGTGGGCTAGAGGAGTCGGGGCAATGGGATGCGCATCCTAGAGTGGCTGGACATGGCAAATGAGACGCGCTGTGCTAGAGCGTCCACGCATGGGAAACGAGACGCGCTGTGCTAGAGGGTCCGCACATGGGAAACGAGACGCGTTGTCCTAGAGCATCCGCACTTGTGGAACAAGACGCTGTGTGCTAGAGTGTCCACACATGGGAAACGAGATGCGCTGTGCTAGAGCGTCCGCACATGGAAAACGAGACTCGTTGTGCTAGAGCGTCCGCACATGGGAATCGAGATGCGCTGTGATAGAGTGTCCGTACATGGGAAACGAGATGCATAGTGCTAGAGGATCCGCACATGGGAAATAAGACACGTAGTGCTAGAGTGTCCGCACATGGGAAACGAGACACACGGTGCTAGAGTGTCCACACATGGGAAACAAGATGCGTTGTCCTAGAGCGTCTGCACTTATGGAACAAGACACTTTGTGCTAGAGCGTCTGCACATGGGAAACGAGACGCGTTGTCCTAGAGCGTCCGCACATGGGAATCGAGATGCGTTGTGTTAGAGCAGGGACTCCCAACCCCATGCCCGCGGGCGCCATGGCGCCCGCGGCCCAATTTGTGTGCACCCGTCATTATTTGACTGCATCAGAAGTTTTTCATAAACACT
Organism: Craseonycteris thonglongyai; assembly: GCA_004027555.1. Taxonomy (NCBI): domain Eukaryota; kingdom Metazoa; phylum Chordata; class Mammalia; order Chiroptera; family Craseonycteridae; genus Craseonycteris; species Craseonycteris thonglongyai. The sequence continues at coordinate 8,740 of PVKE010048180.1, read as the reverse complement.
AAGTAAAACTATAATTTATTTTTATACATTTGTTAGAATTTTAAAATATTGTTTGAGTATCTACCCAGGTTTATTATATTCGTTGGTATGTTTGCAATATCGTATGTATAAGTTTTTTCCTAGCTTTTGCCTTTATACATGTCACGTCTTGTTTATCCGCTGCACTCTTTAAACTCTCCTCCACCCAACTGGAGACGCGAAGTTGCCATTTTGATTGCGGTTGCTAGACTGATCGGGTCGTGACGGTTAGCTAGGATCACAATGTTTTGATATATTCGATTTTAAATGAACTAAAAGCGAGGTAGGTAATCTATTATTATGGTGGCAATTTGATATGATATTGTAGTTCTATAACTATTTTTATTTTTATTTTTTTAGTCCTAAAATGAGTGGGCCAAATAAGAGAAAACGAACCTATAATTTTAACACAGACTGGGAGGAATCGTATTGTTTCATTCATTTAAAAGGTAAATGCGTTTGCCTGTTGTGTGGCAGTAGTATTACAGTGCCGAAAAAACATAATGTTGAACGTCACTTTCAGACAAGTCATACTACTTTTGAAACGAATTATCCACTTAAATCTGAAGTAAGAAAGAAAAAAATAAATCAACTAAAATGAAGTTGAACTACTCAACAGACTGTTTTCACTAGACATGTGAAAAAATCTAAAAAGGCAACCATTGCTTCTTTCAAAATTTCTCACATGCTCGCAAAGAAGAAAAAACCTTTCCAGGATGGTGAATTGTTAAAGGAAGCATTTCTGACTGCTGCCGATTGTTTGTTTGAGGAATATTCTAACAAGCATGAGATTATGTCGGCGATACAAGACCTACAGTTGTCAAATAACACAGTCACAAGAAGAATACACGCAATTTCAAAAGACTTGCAAACTCAGTTAAAGACTGACTTGGAAATACGTGACCGCTTCTCTCTGCAATTTGACGAGTCAACAGATATATCAGACACCTCACAGTTGGCAGTTATGGTGAGAATGGTATTTAGTAACTTCACAGTAAAAGAGGAGCTGTTGCAAATATTACCAATGAAAGGACAGACGAGAGGTGAGGATGTTTATAAAACTTTCAGAACATACGCCAGGTCGATAAACATGCCTTTGCATAAGTTGTCTGCGATAACTACCGATGGGGCACCAGCAATGGTTGGTAAAAACAAAGGATTGATTGCCCTTTGTAGAAAAGATGAATCATTTTCAAACTTTATGTCCTACCACTGTATTATCCATCAGGAAGCTTTGTGTTGTAAAATACTGCCCTTTGAACATGTTATGAAAATAGTCACAAAGATAATCAACTCTATTCGAGCAGCTCCATTGCAACACCGACTTTTCAAGGCCCTGTGAGAAGATACTGAAGATAAAGAACACAATCTCATCCTGCATACTGAAGTATGTTGGCTCAGTAAAGGTAAAGTTCTTACAAGATTTGTGAACTTAATTGAAGAAATAAAAACATTTATACATGATAAAAATGAAAATTATGATGAACTAACAGACTCTTGTTGGCTGGTGGATTTAGGTTTTCTTGCTGACACCATGGAAAAATTAGATTCTTTCAATTTGGAGTTGCAGGGAAAAGACAAAAATATAGCTGAAATGATAAGCTCTGTAAACACATTTAAAGCAAAATTGAATTTGTTGATATCACATCTGCATATCAAGTCTCTCGTGCACTTCCCATATGTGAGGAAAATGCTAGGTAACAATGAATTAAACGTGTCATCATTTATTGAGACCCTGCAAGTGCTTCAAAAACAGTTTGAAGAGAGATTTCTGCAGTTTACAAATATCGAGCCAATTGTCTCCTTCTGTATCAATCCTTTTATTTGCCAAATAAATGGAATAGAACTAGCCGCATGTATTGCAGACCTTGTTCAGGGGAAAGCAGAAGAATTAGAGTTAGACATTTTGAACCTTAAGAACGATATTTTGCTAAAATCCTTAATATCAGAGGACTTATGAAACATAGTCGACAAAGAAAGGTTCCCATGTTTTTAAAAAGCGGCATATAAAATCAAATCGTATTTTGGGTCAACGTATTTATGCAAATCTTTGTTTTCAAACATTAATTTAATAAAATCACGATATAGATCTCGATTACCGATGAGCATCTTAATAATTGTTTGCTAACAGGGTTGTCGTCATACTCTCCTAATTACGAGGCACTGGCCAATGAAATGCAATGCCAAAGATCACACTGACAGATTGGTTTTTTTTATGTTTTCTTTTGTTTTTTTAAATGATTTTATTATACATGTGTTTTTTATTTATTTTGTATTATGTTTTGTATATATGTTTCTTTGTGTGTATATAATTTGTACAATAAATTTATTATTTTAAAATTATTTTTGTTTATTATTTTTTATTCTTGTTTAATAATAAATATCCTTAGAAATAGCTGGTGCCCGCCGCCCTACCGATATTTTAGAATGTGCCCTAGGGTATAAAAAGGTTGGGAACCCCTGTGTTAGAGTGTCCGCTCATGGGAAACAAGATGTGTTTTGCAAGAGCGCCCGCACATGGGAAACGAGATGCGCTGTGCTAGAGTGTCTGCACATTGGAAAAGAGACGCGTTGTGCTAGAGCATCCGCACATGGAAAACGAGACGCCCTGTGCTAGAGCGTCCGCACACGGGAAATGAGACGCGTTGTGCTAGATTGTCCGCGCATGGGAAATGAGACGCGTTGTGCTAGATTGTCTGCGCATGTGGAACGAGACGTGTTGTGCTAGAGCGTCTGCGCATGGGAAACGAGACGCGATGTGCTAGAGCGTCCGAGCATGGGAAACAAGACACGTGCTAGCGCGTCCACATTTTGTAAAAAAGGGCGAATTCAATTTGCAAAAGGGCGAATTCAATTTGGGAAATAGGGCGAATTCACTTTGCAACACAGGGCATCCACACATGGGAAACGAGATGTGCTGTGCTAGAGTGTCTGCACATTGGAAAAGAGGTGCGCTGTGCTAGAGCGTCAGCACACGAGAAATGAGCCGCGTTGTGGTAGATGGTTCGCGCATGGGAAATGAGACGCGTTGTGCTAGATGGTCCGCGCATGTGGAAAGAGAAGCGTTGTGCTAGAGCGTCCGCGCATGGGAAACGAGCCGCGATGTGCTAGAGCATCCGAGCATGGGAAACAAGACACGTTGTGCTAGCGCGTCCACATTTTGCAAAATAGGGCAAATTCAATTTGCAAAAGGGCGAATTCAATTTGCAACACAGAGCATCTGCACATGGGAAACGAGACGCCCTGTGCTAGAGCGTCCGCACATGGGAAATGAGACGCATTGTGTTAGCGCGTCCGCGCATGGGAAATAAGACGTGTTGTGCTAGATTGTCCGCGCATGTGAAACGAGACGCGTTGTGCTAGAGCATCTGCGCATGGGACATGAGAGGCGTTGTGCTAGATTGTCCACGCATGTGGAACGAGACACGTGCTAGAGCGTCCGCGCATGGGAAACGAGACGCTTTGTGCTAGAGCGTCCGAGCATGGGAAACAAGACACGTTGTGCTAGCGCGTCCACATTATGCAAAAAAGGGCAAATTCAATTTGCAAAAGGGCGAATTCAATTTGGGAAATAGGGCAAATTCAATTTGCAACACAGCATCCGCACATGGGAAACAAAACGCGCTGTGCTAGAGCATCCACGCATGGGAAACGAGATGCGCTGTGCTAGAGCATCCACACATGGGAAATGAGACACATTGTGCTGGAGCGTCCACATTTTGCAAAAAAGGGCGAATTCAATTTGCAAAGGGTGAATTCAATTTGCAAAAGGGCGATTTCAATTTGCAAAAGGGCGAATTGTATTTGCAAAAGAGCTATTTCAATTTGCAAGAAAGGGCGAATTCAATTTGCAAAATAGTGTCCACACATGGGAATCGAGTTGCACTGTGTTAGAGCGTCTGCACATGGGAAACAAGATTTGGGGTCCTAGAGCGACTGGCTGGTGGTGGTGGAGAAATGAGATGTAGCATTTAACAACCAAAAGGCATTCCTTGCTTAATGACCACCGGGGCGTCCTCATTTTATGACGGCTGGTCTGCAGTCGCTTTACGATGGCAGGGCCGTCCTTGCTTTCCGTTTGGTGGTCATTCCTCCTTTAGCAACCGGAAGGCATTCCTCATTTAAGAATCCCCAGACATTTGTCGCTTAACAACCAGTGGGCATTCCTCGCTTTAGGAACGCTGGACCATCCTTGCTTTACAATGGCAAGGCTGCACTCGCTTTATGATGGTAGAGTCATTCCTAGCTTTACAATGGCTGGGTCATCCTCGCTTTACAACCTCCAGGTATTCCTCACTTGTCTGGTGGGCATTTCTTAATATATTTTTATTTATTTTTTTTTATTTTTGACAGAGAGAGAGAGAGAGAGAGAGAGATACAGACACAGAGAGAGAACTGAACTGGGGGAGCTCCCAGCTCAGCATATGGTTCCACACGGGTCGGGGCCAGGATTCGATCCCCAGTCCCCAGCGCTGCAAAGGCGGGCATTTCTTGCTTAACAACTGTTGGGAGTTCCTCATTTAGTGACTGGCGGCCATTCCTCACTTAATGACCACCAGGCCGTCCTCGCTTTAGCTGCCGGGCCTTCCTCTCTTAATTACCACTGGGCAGTCCTCGCTCTATGATGGTTCACAAGCACTTGTCATTTTGGTCCTCAGGGGTGCTATTCGGCTTCCATAATTACACGAATTTGTTTACGGCGGTAGGCTGGCTGCCACCATATTAGTTCTGAGAGATGCTAGCTGGACTCTGTAACTGTAAATGTGATTTAAGGTGGTAGTGAGGCTGGTGCTATTTTGGCCCTAAGGCAGGGGTCTCTAAACTATGGCTCATGGGCTGAATGAGGCCCACAAGGCCCTCTCATCCGGCCCATGGAGACCTTTTTATCTGAATAAAATAATAGTAAATAAATAATTAAAAACAACATCTATGTTTTGATTCTTTTTTTTTTTGACAGAGAGAGAGAGAGATACAGAGACAGAGAGAGAACTGAACAGGGGGAGCTCCCAGTTCAGCATATGGTTTCACACGGGCCGGGTCTGGATTCGATCCTCGGTCCCTGGCGCTACAAAGTGAGCGCTCAACCCACTGAGCCATCCCGGCTTCCCCTTGATTCTTTTTTATTTGGACCTCAAGTGTGTAGTTGGCCCCTAAACTGCTGTTTGATAGTTAATGCGGCCCACGCGCTGAAAAGTTTGGAGACCCCTGCCCTAAGAGATGGTAGCCAGCCTTTGTAAATGAGGACTTGCTTTAAGGTGGTAACGAGGCCGACGCTATACTGGCTCTGAGTGATACTAGCCGGCCTCCGTAACTGCAGACTTGTTTTTAAGGCTGTAGCAAGGAGGCTGCCATATTGGCCCTGAGGAATGCCAGTGGCTTCCATAACTTCAGACTTGCTTTAAGGTGGTAGGGAGTTGGATGTCATGTTGGGTCTCAGCAGTGGCAGCATGCCTTTGTAATTGGGGAACTTGCATTATGGAAGTAGCTAGGTGTCTGCCATATTGGTCCTGAGGGTTGCTATTCGGATTCCATGAGGAGAGGAATTTGTTTACGGCAGTAGCCAGGCAGCCACCATATTGGTCCTAAGAGGTGCTAGCCTGCCTCTGTAACTTCGGACTTGCTTTAAGATGGTAGCGGGCCAGCTGCCATGTTGGCCCTGAGGTGTTGTAGCCTGCATTTGGAAAGAAAGGTTTGTGGTTTGTGGTGATCGCCAGGAGGTAGCCATATTGGCCCTGAGTGATGCTACGTGGCCTCAGTAACTGCAAACTAGCTTTAAGGCCATAGGGAGGCGCCGCCACATTGGCCCTGAGGTATTCTTGCTGACATATGTTATCGTGGACTTCCTTTAAGGCGGTAGAGAATGGCCGCCATATTGGCCCTGAGGGGTGGTAGCCGGCATCCGGAATGAAAGGACTTGGTTTATGTCAGTACTCAGGCAGCCATCATATTGGCCCTGAAGTGTGGTAGCAGGCCTCTGTAATGAGAAGGCTTGCTCTACTACGGTACTCTGTTGGTCGCCATATTGGCCCTGAGAAATGCTAGCCAGCCTTTGTAACTGCAGACTTACTTTAAAGTGGTAGTCAGGTGGCTGCCATATTTCCCTGAGGGGTGCTTTTCGGTCTCCATAATGAGAGGATTGTATTTACGGTGGTAGCCAGGTGGCTGCCATATTGACCCTGAGGCATGCTAGCCGACCTCCATAATTGGGGGACTTGCTTTATGGAAGTAGCTAGGCAGTCGCCGTATTGGCTGTGAGGGGTACTAGCCAGCATCCAGAATGAAGGAAATTGTTTTATGGTGGTACCCAGGCAGCCACCATATTGGCCCCAGGGGTGGTAGCCTACTTCTGTAATGAGAGGACTTGCTCTAAGATGGTACCCAGTCGGCTGCCATATTTGCTCTTAAGGATGCTAGCTGGCCTCTATAACTGCTCTACGGTGTTAGCCAGGCGGCTGTCATCTTGCCCCTAAGAGGTGGTAGCCGAAGTCCGGAATGAGAGGAGTCAGTTTATATGATACCCAGGAGGCCGCCATATTGGCCCTGAGGGATGCAATTTGGCTACCTTAATGAGAGGAATTTGTTTATGGCAGTAGTCAGGCAGCTGCCATGTTGGCTCTGAGGGATGCTAGCTGGCATCTGTATCTGTGGACTTACTTTAAGGCAGTAGCGAGCGGCCACCATATTGGCCGTGAGGGGTGGGTGATAGCCAGCCTTCGTAATTGGGGAACTTTATGAAAGTAGCCAGAAAGCTGCCATATTGATCGTGAGGGGTGGTAACTGGCATCTCGAATAAAAGGACTTGGTTTACGTCAGTACCCAGCAGCCTCCTTATTGGCCCTGAGGGGTACAAGTTGGCCTCCGTAACTGGGGGACTTGCTTTATGACAGTAGCCAGGTGGTCGCCATATTGGTTCTTTGGAACTGCAATTCAGGTCAGCTGTGAGGTAATTTTTTTTTACAGCGGTGGCAGCAGCTGCCCTACTGTTTTTTTTCAGGGGGAATGAGGCTGTGTCTCTTCTCAGAGAGGACACTGCATTCATAGCAGTGGCAGTTGTGTTGTGCAGTTGTTGCTTTAAGACCCGAAGCCGCGTCTTGTGTGAGGACACTCGCTGTATGGCAGGGGTGCAAGAACACACCACAATGAGTGTTCTGTGGATGTTTGCTTAATGGCAGTGGCGGCTGCCCCATTGCTGTTGTTTCAGAGAGCAAGGCAGCATCTTTAGGAGAACTTGCTGTTTTCCTGGGGCTGCAGCTTGTGCAGTGGTTTGGCTTCATGCATCAGGTTTTGTGTGGTTTACAAGAAATTGCTTTAGGGCAGTGGGAAGGCTGCCATATTGGCCCTGAGGGATGGTAGCTGGTAGGTAATGAGAGGACTTGTTTTGTGGAGCATCATTGCCTCTGGGCAACAGTTTTTTGCTATTTTATTACAACAGGGAGGGGGAGGTATTGCCTCTAAGTATCACTTAGAGAAATTTTACAAAGATAATAGTTTCCCATTTTCCCCTGAAAGAGCCTGGGAAGTAGGAAGAGCCAAAAGGACTGAAATCATGGTGATGACTGGCTCTCATTGTGGAAAAAACAGCCTTCATTGGGCTGAGGCACTTTAGGGGAAAGGAAGTAAGGAGAAACAAACCACAAATAAACCAAAACAAATTATGACTAGACCAAACTGAAAGCCAAAATGAGTAGCCACAAACTGCATCCTCTGTAGTAAGGAGCTGTGGATCAGAACCTGGTCCCCAGCAAAACCAGAACTCATAGGTCTGTTTTTTGTCTGTCTCTGTCTGGTTTCTGTCTTTTTATTCTGTTATATGTCCTGATAGCTGGACCTTATGATCTGTGAGGCTATTTTGTGTCTGGCCTCTTCCATTTAGAAAGTGAACTTCTCAAGGGTCAGTGTCCTCTGTTTCTGGGCATGACGAGTGTTCAAGGGAGTTCTGTGTGTGCCCTGTGCTCTCAGAGATGGCCTGCTATCTTCCCAGTGGAGGAGGACCATGTGTGTCTTCATGGACATCTGCATAGGGTCCATGGTTAAAATATCTCACATTATTTTCTGTTAACCACCCCCCTCAAAAAAAAACACACAAAAAAACTAAAAAGCCCCACATCATTCTTGAGCTTTGCATAGCTGTGTAAAAACAACTCCTCATCATTCTTAGGTAAATGCTCTGCTCGGCTCACATAGCATCAGGCACTCAGATGTTGAGTAAGTGTGCATTGTTGTGGCAACTTTCTAAATTTTACATCACATTGTCTATCTTCAGCTTGTCTGGCTTTGGAAAAAATGTAGTTTTAGTTGTCAATGATTTCTACCAAAGGGGGTGAGGTTTGAAAATAAGTTTGGAGAATCGTAGGCAAATAGTAGAAGAAACTAGAAGAATTCAGGATCCAGTCCAGTTTACAAGCAGACAACAAAACAAAACCAAGAAGTCAATGAATGTCACTGGAATCAGATGTCTACAAAGGTACATTATAGTTTATATTGCAAAATATTTTGTGTCAATCATTACCTGTTTTTAGCAAAGAAAGCTAAATTGGATATCATTCATTTGCAAAATAAGCATATATTGTCACTTTTGTAAATTAATAATTGAATTTAATTTCATAATCAGTATTATACCAAAGAAACAATGGAACAGTAGGTTGTTTTTGAAAGTGTATTCTTCCATGGCTCGAAGACTCCTTTGCCAAGAATGAACACACATCTTAAGTGGTTTTTCCAC
>PVKE010048179.1:0-11664 GCA_004027555.1 Craseonycteris thonglongyai | reverse complement strand
ATAAAGGCATTTGAAAGCTTTTACTTTACTATATGAATTAATTTTTTTTGTTCTTGCTAGAAATATATTGCTGCACTGAGCATGCGTGATTTTCATCAAGATTACCATGATGCTGAGAAGTTTTGATGATAGCCTACCTCTGGTTTCAACCTTCTTAATCAGCAGTGTCCTTTCTGTGTGCCTGTCAACTAGAAGGAGTGAATCCAGAATGTCTTCCTCAGGTTCAGAGAAGTTCAAAGACAGAGAAAATCTGTTCTCCTGACCTTCTAGCAGCTTCCTGTAGGTGGCGATCTAAAAATCAAGGACTCTGCTAACATTTTGTAGGTCCTGATATTCACAAAGGTGGTAGTCCATTTCTTCCTATTTGTTCTGAATCATGTTCTGCGAAGAGTATCTTAGTACTTAGCAGCTTACATAGGAAGGTTCTCTTGCATCTCATGCACCTGGAGCTCCAGAGTCTTTTAATTTTTTTTAAGCCATTCACTTTGCAGGTGGGAGATTGGACTTGTCTGGTAGTCTCTGACTCCTGCTTCCTCTGGATCAGTGCATCATTGTTTCAGGTCTGTTGGTAGACTCACAGAGACTAACAAATTGGGATTTGTACCATTCTTCAAACTCGTAAGGATCTTGGCAGCCACTCTTTCATTCTGTGGCCACACATTGCGTAGAGCAGTCCCAAGGTCAGGCTTAGAAACACCCATGTTGTGCCCAGGCTGTTCCTAACTTGACCTGCAGCTCATGGATTTCATCACTGTGTAGTTTCTTCGAAATAAATTCAGTATTTCTTAATCCAAGATCAATTACACATCCAAATGACCAGTTTCCCATTATTTTCTCTGACTCTAAGGTAAAGAACCAAAGAATGGAATTGTGCACATTAAAACGTTTGACACTGTCATACAATAAGCACTCCTTTTTGAGTATTAAGTTTCTTTTAGACCTAAAGTTGAGTTGATCCTCTGAGTCATCAGTGTTTGTCCTGTTGTGGAAATTCTACTTCCAAGGAGATTCTGAAACTTTTTGATTTGTTTGTTTGTTTTGAGCCATCAAGCAATTGGGAAACAAGTACTGATTCAAATACCATTTTTATTGAGTTGTCTCAACACCTACGGTACTTTTCTCTTTAGTTGTGAAAAATTCTTTAAAGTGTATATGAGTGAATTTTAAAGGAAGTTGTCAGAGTGATTTCTTAAAGCCTTTGCTCAATTTTATTCTGTTAAGGTTAGTGTGCATACAGTAAATAGACTTCTATATATGGTGCCTCTTAGATTGGTTAACCCCCCTGAATGAGGTGGGGGGTTTCTGTCATCTTCACTATCGTGTGCACTGTAAGAAGTTTCAGTAACAACTCTTACATTGCAACATTAAAGATATTAGACTACATTTTTTTCTCTTTCATATATTGTGTATTTATTTCAAGCACGTACGTCAAACTGTTTTTTAACTACCTGTAATGTACACATGTGGTATTCTATTCTTTTTTTTTTTTTATTTATTTTTAATTGTTTATTAACAGAGAGAGAGAGATACAGAGACAGAGAGAGAACTGAACTGGGGGAGCTCCCAGTTCAGCACATGGTTCCGCACGGGCCGGGGCCGGGACTCGAACCTCGGCCCCCAGCGCTGCAAAGTGAGCGCCCAACCCACTCAGCCATCCCGGCTTCCCCACATGTGGTATTCTAAATACAGTGTTTAAACTATTATTTGCATAGAAGTATTATGACAGCAAAAAATTGTTTGTATTTTTGTATTCTCAGGGAACTTGCTTTTGTGGGAAGTGGGAGTATGTTCAATGATATTAAATTTATTATTAGATTAGGAAATTAAGTTGATTTGTAGGAGTTCATTTTTTTTATATATATATATTTAAAGTAATAAGGGTAGATTTTATTTCATAAGGTAATACATTAGTTTATAGACATAGCAGTGTGGGTCTTCTCTGACTTGTGTGTAAAACAGATGGGTTAGCAGTGCCATGTGGGCAAAAGAAGTTGGCATAATCTAAACTTACTACAGTCTCTTCATATTGCTATGACCATAGCAGTAACAAAAACAGGCTTCACCATAACATAAAAGTATCAAGTAAATATTCTTTTCCAGTATGCCATACATTTTTCTTATTTAAAAAAATTGTATCCCTTTGGAAATACTATCTGTTTAAAACCAGACAACCTAAACATTATACTGTGTCTTCATAAGTAAAAAGAAGAAGAATGGAAATATATATGGGGATCAAAAGTTCCCAGAATAGTTTGATTGAACATCACTATCTTATTTAAACTTTACAAATCCCACCAGTGGAACCTTTTAAAATCACCACAGGACAAAACAGCTATGAGGACGAAATAGTTTAGATGTGCCATTTCAAAGGCAGCTTTCATTTTGCTGCTGGTGTTTATGTCAATTGCTAACATATAAATGCTGTGCCCATTTAAGAAATCTATTTTTGCCAAATAAAAAATGGCCACTGTGACATAATCTACTAGGTAAAACTGTTTCTTTTGGATTTATATTTTGGCCCTCCGTGATGTGTTTACGAGTGATATGAAGGTAACTTGAAAAGTCAAAATAGAATATTAACATTTCTCTGTGAACTTTCCAATCAGAAAGTTACTCTTCTGAGAAAGGAAGTGGAATCCAACCCTCCCTATTTCCACATCCTGGCAGAGAACAGAGAAGCAGGACTGATGTCCTGGTTATAGAGAGGAAAACTAGTATTTTTTTAGGGCCTGAGGAGGAAGTTAGACTGTTTGAAAATCAAGTGATATAATTGTACTTAAGATGAACTTTGAACAAGTTCATAAATCAGCACTGAAACCAAAGGCTTGATATAAAGCAGTGACTGTCGTATAATTTCATGAAGTACATAGAAGAGGATTAGCTAAACCTTGGAAAAGAGAAATACAACTTGGACCAGTCAGAGGAAAGATTATTCACTTAGTCACATTGTGTGAAAATTATTCACTTGGTTTGTAGTGAAAAGGAATTGTGAGTTTATGTCAGAATTCTACTGTATAGCTTTCAGTGATGTGTTATATATTTATTCTTTAACAGTATAGTTGTTTTGTAATTTGGATTTCATCATTCTCAACAATTCATTTGATTTTACTTATAAGGTCCCAAGAGTCATCATTAATTCTAGAATTCTGGATCAATTGCATTCTATCTGACCATTTCAATCAAGTTTTCAGGATACAAAGTGGATAAACCCACATGAAAATTGATCCTTAAGCAATATTTATTTCTGATTTCATGTGTGTTTTAAAACAGGTATGTGTGTGTGTGCATAAGCACACATACACTTTGACATATAGCAGAGTAAGTTACCATTATGTTCAGTCAGGGTCATCTTAGTTCATAATTGAGGTCTCATCAACATCATCACATTAACTGTTATCTTAGATATTGGTACCTTATGTAACGCTAAAGGCTTAAAATTAGTACTTAAACAGTACTAACTATTAATCATATGAAATTTCAATTTAGAATATACAAAACTTCTGGTGTCCTGAATCTTTTAATAAGGACTTGGGGAATACATATGTCAGTGAAGCTCTTATAACAGGCCAGCTTCTGGGATGAAAGTGGTATCTGCATTATGACTTCTGGGAACCCTATTCAGGGCAGCACTACTTCGCACACCTTATTCTTCTGGACTGCCCCAAGCTAACTGTTACCCTTTGAAAGTGGTCTATCTCTAAGGAATAGAGAGAATTCTCTCTAATCGGGGAGAGGTCAGTTACAGTAGAGTAAGTACCATTAACAATAAATAAACATGATTTCACTTTGGAATAAAGTCTGCTACCATGTACTAAACATTATAAAAATATTTTTCTTATAAACTTTGTGTCATGGTTGTTTTAAACAAAGTAGCTTTCCTGCTGTATACAGTTCAGCTTTCAAGAAGGTGAAACCTTTACATCCCTTCTCAAACAAATAAACAGTGAAGTGTTATGTGAGAGTTTGTGGTTTAGAATGTCAGTTGACAGTGCAATATACTTTAAGGAAATGAGTCATTTAATTTTAAAATGCTTTTGCTTGCTGCCTTCTGAGAGTCCCTGTGACCTGCATCTGAAATGTGATGTGACAAAACAATTTCAAATTCCATCTTTTCTCTGCAGTAGTTTTATGGGAGGGCACAATCTCTGAGATGTGTGGTAATGGGATTTTTATTTTGTACTATAAAGCTTACTAAAAGAAGGATCAAAGGCTTTTCAAGCAAAAGATTATTTTAAGTTTCTTTTAAATATAAAATTTTGGAATAAAGAAAATTTATGTTTTTAATTCTGTGAGTACATGCTAAGAAACACCAAAATGGCTCCCATCTAGAAAGACATGAAGAGCAGTGTGGCACATTTAAAACATTTTCATAATTTTATTTAATGGTAGTATAATGCAACTTCAGATATTTGCACCATTGATCAATCTAGAAATGTTTTTGATCCACATGATGCTATTAAGATACATTGAGATTATTTTTAATATTAAATTAAATCTTTGCTTGGATACATAAATTAGAAAGTAAAAGAGTGGTACTTCAGGTTTGGAGTTACACTTCCAGATGGTTATATATTTTTTCAGCTAGCTATAATTAATGATGAGTTAGAAACAGGAATACTGGTGTTTATTTTACTGTCTCACCTTAGAGAAGTTTAGGCTAGTAAAGCTTTTATAATTCTAAAATGTCCTGAAGTATAACTGAACCAAATTTATGCACCACATTTGACAGTCATAATCTTCCCATGAGGTTCCCCAGGTTACTTGTTTAGTACTAACGCTTTTAGCCTAATCCACTCTCCATCCACCACCACTTGTACCCCGTTGCTTCTCCACCCCACAACCATCATGCAAGCCACACCAAAGGACTCCTAGAAATAACAAAGAAATGCCCCAAAATGTAGCTTGCTAGCATTGCTAACTAGCATTGGTACCAGTCCTGGTAATCAAGTTTAATTTCTTAAGAAAGTGCATAATGTAATGTGTAGAATGAACATTAATCTGAGAATGCTAAGATTTCTGCCAAAATGTTCACTTCTTCCTGGTTGCATACTATGCATACACATAAAATTCATTAGAATTGGCAAGAAAACCAAAGTGAATGAGGACTTGAGAGGAGTGGAGGGTGGTGTTCACCGTCCTAGAAGCGGGAAATTCAGTATTCTTGATTGCAGTGCTATTCTCTGCTTAACTACCAATATCCATTCCTAAGGACTAAGCCCTGTATTAACTGTCTGATAATTATTGACATACAACTGATTACAATGGTTCTTCTACCAAAAATACCACTCTAATTCCCAGAGTCTTTGCTGTTTTTCCTTTTTCTGCAAAACTTTCTTTATTTTGGGGAAGGTCATGGTGACAGGTCAGAAAAGGAGAGACCTGGATTCTTTGAGGACTTTCAGCATTAACTTCACTCCTCTTTATGGCAGTTCTCCCTACTGCCCCACCTGTATTCCCTGATCTGCTTCATTGCCAGTGCCACCCTGTTCCCACTTCACTTGAGTCTGCTTGTTCTGCATTGTGCCACATGCCTTTAGCTTCTTTTAGTTGACACTTCTATACAAATGAGGTTCCACAGGTTACTTATTTAGCAATGCCCCTTTTAGCCTAGTGCCTTTTATGGCATTATACACATTTAGATAGTTTTGAAAGTTGGTACCATGATTCATATATTCTGTAGCAGTGAGGGTGATTTTCCATTGGATACTCTAAATTGAGGCATTTTATTAATCTTTATTTGTTTAGTTATTCCTACCCTAATACAATAACGGAATTTAAAAATATGGAATAATTTGGGGCAATGTGCAAATAAATATAAATAAAAACATATTTGTGATAGATGAAATATTACGTGTCAAGAAACATAATATAACAACATTGTTAACAGTGTCACAATACAGTTACTTAAACTTTATTTTTAAGGTCACATTTAAAAGTCTATTTGTTGAGTATGTATTGCATGATATATTTCAGATTTAAGAACCAGCATATCCAAAATATGATAATGGCATCAGAAGAATTGTTGGATTATGGGTAATGGAGATTTAGTGCAAGGGGCCAGGAGGGAACTTCTGGACAATGGGAATGTTCAGTATCTTGATTGGTTGCACAAATATATACATCTGTTAAGTTTTATTGAAATGTATACCTAAGATGTATACATTTCACTCTGTAATTTTACCTTCCTAGAATATGAAAAAAATGTTTTATATTAATATAATATAAATTAATCAAAGTGCCAGTTGAGTATCTTCTTCACTATGCTGTCTTTTAAATGTCTTTGGTGATTTTCAAAACATTGAATATTTATCTTGAATTTTTTGCTCTTTATTTGGATTTGAAATAAAATTTTATTGAATGGAATAGCTCAGTAATTCTTAATTTTATTAAAAATAGCAAATTAACATAATTGTATAAATAGATATTCCAAGTATGACTTTTTGCTTTTCCAATAGTACTTTTTTCCACCTCTCTTTTTGGACAAGCTGATTCATCTTTTACTGTCTTGGCAGCACTCTAAATTCACTCCTATTCCTTCAATTTTCCTCCCACACATACAAAATGTATTCTGTGAATTAGACAGTCAAATACTAATTCCTGAATATTCACATTGCCATCTCAGTCAAACACTAGACCTTCTGGGTAATTGACTTGACATTTTTCCAGGCTATGAAACATTTAACTAAGACCATCCTGTAATTTTTTTAGGGTGGTGTCAGTAAAAATTACTTTCTGGATTCATTTAGAAAATGTGATTATATAAGAGGCATATGGCAGAATCTAAAATAGAGAATATTATTTTGAGAATCATTTTATGGTGAAGACAGCAGGGGTGTTCTTATGATTTTGTAATGATGACAGTAATGATAATGATGGTGTTGGTGGTGATACTGCTAATTCTGATTCATTCACTTTACTGAACTCTTTTTTTTAAATAAGTTATTGCATTAATCCTTTGACAGCTAAGGGGGATAAATATTATCATTATTTTCATTATTTCAAAAATAGGAAACTGAATCTTAAGAGAGGCTAATCAATGTGGCTTGTTCTTACATAACTCTTCTATTAATAATAATGCTGTGGTTAAACTGAAAGCTATCTAAGGAATCTTCCTGAAAATGGAACCATGTTCATAGAAGGTAAAGTGCAGATATCTGAGAAGTCCTACCCATCTCATCCTGCTATCTCTTACAGTCTTTCTATTTGATTAATTAAATCAAACAACAAAGCACCTATCAAGAATATGCTTGGGGTTGATTATTGCAGAGAAAGGAAACTCAAAACAACAACAACAACAACAAAACAACAAAGATAAAATTATGTTTGAAAAAACTGAAGTGGTGTTAAGAGGCTGTGCACCATTCTTTTCTACATAGACTTTTCTTAGCAGAACTTGGATGCTTAGCAGTGTGCATGATACAGTGGAATAAACAGTGAAGAACCTAGTATGGTCTTACTTATAAGACCTTATAAGCAAGTAAAAGAGGGAAAATTGACAAATGTTGAAAAATAACTAATACTTATTATGGAAATTAATTCTGGATTAATATCACAAAATCATGGTTTTTCAGGCATGCAGAGGAAGGGGAATATTTTTTAATTCACCAATCCAGAAAGGCTGGATTTTAAAGGAGAAAGTAAGATGCAAATACTAGTATGAGGACAGAGTTATGGTTATAAAATAGATTGGATATAGGGGAAAGGATATGGAAGGGACTGAAAAGGAAGATATGTGATTAAAGTACCTGTTTTCCTAAAAACTTTATAAGTCACCACTGGGTAGCAGTAACAGAAAACTTTCCTTTTCCTAAGATCTGGGAATGTGATTGCTGCTTTAATTCTGCTCAGGGGAATTAGCATGTGTTTGTAAAGCTTATTAGAGGTGCATGTGTGTGGGGAAAACAAAATGAAACACTGTGTTGACAAGAGCTGTCTGTAAATGTCTGGGTTTGGACCAGCTCCATTGCTCTTGGCTTCATACTTCTGGCATATACAACTCAGGTCGAAAATGTTACTGGAAGGTTTAAAGTAATAGTTTTTAATTGAAAAACTAAAAATAACTTTTATTAAATAAAATACTAAAAGTTTTACTTTAAAATGTGGGTAGCTTCCTTTTTTACTATTTGCACAATGCTTTTAGAAGATTTGTAATATCTTCATATTAAAAATGTATAGGTTTTCATATGAAATGCACGTTGGAACAGTAGAAAAAAAGGGGGGGAGGAATCACCCAACATTGCACTTCAAAGATGACCTCTACTAAGTTTTTAATTTTTTTTTCAGTCTCTTTTAGCCTGAAAGAAAAATGTGAAGTGGTAAGATGAGAATATATTTATTTTTTGAATCTATGTATCAAAATAGAGTAATTTGTGTAAAAGAAAAGCGTAAGGCTACTTGAAATTTTTCATAATTGCACTACATGGAGATATATAGATATCTATGACTTTGTGCATAAAAACTATTTTGAAAAAAGTTTGTGCCAACTCTTAACAGTGATTCTGCATTAAAAAAAAGGAATTTAGAGTAGGAAAAAAACATGTACGCACACACACACACACACACATCTCTCCTGTTGGAAGCAGCATATACTACTTCTGAAGTTAAAAAAATTCAAGTCAGCCCTGCACTTAGGCCTTCATAATAAATTCTTTTTTTAATTTTTTTTTAATTTAGTTGACTGTGAGAACAAAATTAATAAATGTTTTATAGTCTTTAAATTTAAAAGTTCTATCCAAATATCTTAACTAATAGCTAGTTAAGGAACATAGAACATATTCTTTAATAAAGTTACACTCATCTTCACATCTTTCATTGCCTTTTTATTTTGAAGGATTAGTTTCTATGAATACTGGCAAGGTAGTTAATTTAAACAAATAGAGTACAAGATCAGTTTGGATTAAAAAGAGTGTGTGATTTGGCTAAAAAACATTACAATTTCTTAAAAAATATTGTCATATAGATGTATAATCCTACTAATTAAAATATTTGAAATAGACATGTTAAAAATGGAAAGTTTTTTTTTTTAATATTTTTATTGTTTTTGACAGAGAGAGAGAGAGATACAGAGACAAACAGAGAGAATGGGGAGGGCCCAGAACAGTCTCCATAGTTGTACATCATTGATTTTTTCCATGTAGTTTCATTCCACAGGTGGGCACGGGGCTGCACAGGGCAGGAACTGGGCCGAGGTATCACTCAGTGAGAACTGAACTGGGAGCACTCCCCAGTTCAGCATATGGGTCTGCATGGGCCGGGCCAGGATTTGATCCTTGGTCCCCGGGGCTGCAAAGTAAGTGCTTAACCCACTGAGCCATCCCGGCTCCCCTCCCCCACCCCATTTTTTTTTTTGATAGAAAGATGATAAGGCTAAAATTATTCTTATCCAGGGATAATTTTACCCCCCAGAGGACATGGGCAATGTCAAGAGATATTTTTGGTTGTCACAACTCTGGGAGGTGCTACTGGTATCTAGTAGATAGATGTCAGGGATGCTGCTGAGCATTGTATAATGCACAGGACAGCCCCCACCCCCCACGACAAAGAATTATCTGGTCATAAGAATTATCTCTGCATAGCTTAACTTTCAATTTAATATTTTCTTACCCTGATTTTTATATTTTTCTTGTATTTTCCTTTTTGTTTAAATTTTGTTTTAGTTATTTTTGAAATTTCAGGCTTTTAAGTATGCATTTTAAATTAGTATATTAGTATATGATCATGGATGTGACAAATGGGAACTCCCCTGCACTATAAATTAGGCTGTAAATTAGCACAGCCGTGGAAATGAGTATGTATAGCTTTAGAACATACCTTTGACCCCAATTTTATCTGTTTTTAAATTTTAAAACTTTATTATGTCATGTATTGGTTGAATATCTTTCTATTACAAGACCCCTCTCTCCCACGTATTTCCATCAGCTTGTTCTAGACTGGACTGGTTATTGCCAAGGATTCATACAGTTATTATCCTGGGACTTACTTTGATGGCTTTTCTAGGCTGAGTTTATTCCCTGAATCCTATGTTATTTTCTGTTTTGGTTAACCCTCTGTTTTTGATAGCATGTATCTTTAAGCACCTTCTTAAGAAATGGTGGTAAATGTTCTAACTCCTTACTGGTCTAAAAAAATGTCTTGATAGTAACTTACTAATTCATTGGTACACTTTTTTATTTCTTATAATTATTTCTACAATATTTTAGCATCTTCTATTTTTGATATTCTGAAATGACATGGTTTTTCAATAAATAAATTAAAGCTACATGTCATGCTGGGCATTAGGTAGCCTTTTTAGTCTGTAGTCTATATCCTTTTAAGTCTTAGAAAGTTTACCACAACTTCTTTGATAAAATTACAACCTCTATTTTCTCTTATATCTTTCTTTTCAAAAATTAATTAATTTTATTGTTTGTGAGAAGGTGAGAGAGAGAAACAGAGAGAAAGAGAGAGGGCCCAGATCAGTCTCCGTAGTTACACAGCATTAGTTTTTTTGGACACAATTTCATTCTACACAGGTAGATGTGGAGCTGCATGGGGAGGAACTGAACTAGGGGCCTCCCTTCTGGGAGGCAAGAATCTTCCCCACCATCCTGGCGGTTACCACTTGTGTGCTACAGTTCAGCATGTAGGTTTGAATGGGCTGGTGCTGGGATTTGATCCCCAGACATCCTTGTTGCAAGGCAAATGCTCAACCTGCTGAGCTATCCCAGTGTCCTCTGATACCCTTTTTATTTTTATTTTTTTGGAACTTTCATTGCTTGGATATTTCTGTACTAAGCCTCTTATAATTAATCTTTTTTGTTCCTACATTTGATTTTCTTATGTATTTTTTTATTTTACCATCTTCTGAGAAATTTCCTTAATGCTATTTTTCAAGTCTATGGATATTTTTATTTTTGTAAATGATCTAAAATATAAATTTCATATCTAATCTCTTTTTTATATTATAATATGTATTTCATTCCTTTCTATGGTTGTAATATCCTACTTAGAGGAATTTGTCTTCCAGGATCATTTTCCATGCTTTTTATCCTAAGTTTCCTCAAATTTTTGATTTTACCTATTGTCTCTTCCTTATTTTAGAGTGAGATTTTAAAAGCCAATTATGGGCTCCATACTTGTACATGTTGATAGATATTTCAGCTGGCGGACTCTGTTTTGACATTATTGAAGGGAGTGCTGGCTTTGTGAGGAATCCCTGCATGACATAACAGAAAGGTCTATTCTCTCAGGTCATTTGCTAGAAGTAAAAATATAGCTGCTCTGGTCTTCACGCAAAAGAATGTACAAGAAGTGTATTTCTTCTTTTCCTCTCCTATTTGGGGTGGATCCTAAGAAAAACCAGGATAAGCATGTTACAATTGGGCTAAAAACAAAACAAAACAAGAAAACATTACCCAAATCAATGGCTTCCACCCTTTTTAGGGACCAATTGACAGGCACAATTAAGTTAAACTACCAAAATTTCTAAAGGCGCCATAGGTCCCTTGAGCTATGTAATATCTGAGATACTTTCATATCTGTTTCAACCTGTGAGCTCATTACATTTGGTATTCTTATCCTTCTACCTAATTTTCAGAAGAGAAAATAGGATTAATCGTTAACAAGGATAATTTTTAAATGTTGATATAATACAACAAACATTTCTTAAAAGAGCCAGAGAAGGCA
>PVKE010048178.1:0-11675 GCA_004027555.1 Craseonycteris thonglongyai | reverse complement strand
ATCATGATAATAAAAAGAGAAGTGAAAGAAAGTATACTTTGAATAAAAAGCACGTTTTAGAGCAGAAGGCGATGATGTTGGAGAACAACTTCTTTAATCAAAATGATTAAAGAGAAAATGAATGCCATAAAATATCAAAGAAGATAAAATAACACAACGATAAGGAAAGGGAAGAGACCAAAGGGAAAAATTTGAACTACATAAAAACAACCCAGGAACTCAGCAAAAAAACAAGCCTGAGGTATGGAAGATGGGCTGAGGGAAGGATCCAGAATGCAAAGGAAAAAAGACACTACAAGTGATGGTCACAAGATGATGGCTGTGGAGGGCAAACCATACGATGTGCTCCAGAGGAAAAGGAACAAATGCACAAGAAAACATATTCAAATATATGACTTGAGAAATTCTTCTAAACTGTTAGAAAGCCTAAGTTTTCATATTTAAAGGACCCTCCTGGCCTCAGAGCAAAAATATAGAATGAGCAATACTGAGATATATTTGGATGAGGTTAATGAGATTTAAAGATAGAAAAGACTCCCATTTTTTTATCTCTTCATCTGAACAGAAAGTGTTTCTTACAGTATAAAATTTTCAAGAACTGTGCAGATCTCCTATATGTTACAGAGATTTATTCCATTAGATAAGAGACTCTTCCACAGATATTTCTTAAATAGTTATTATAGTTCTCTATTTTTGGCTTCTATTGAAATATCTGAGGTACAACATCGTTATATTTCCTAGATGTTCTCTGGTTTGATTCTTCAGGCAGAACACTTAAGGAATCTAGGAGAGAAAAGAATGGGGTATTATAAACTGTCAATTTGCTACAATTCTACGTCTTTGTTGTTCTAACCACAAAAAAAAAAGATATTTATGTGACATGAAAAAGGTGCTAGCTAACGCAACTATAGTCATTGTGATTCACTATATAAATGTCACAAACCAACGCATGTCCACCTCAAACTTCCACCATGTTATATGTCAGTTATATCTCAATTTTAAAAAGAAAAGAATGAGGTATGTGAAGAAGTATGCTCTTTTCTTCATCTTTCCTATGGAAAGTTATATAAACTCCTTGATTTTTTGATGCCAGTAAGTTTCAGCCCATCATTTAGAGTTATGAAAAGAATCACTAGTGTAACTAAAACTAAGCTACATCTAGTTCAAAATACTAGAGGGGAGAAAACAAAAAGAACACAGCTGATCTAGCAAATGTGAGAAAACAGAAGAATATAAACAGAAAAGAAGACAAATTGAGATTAAACATATCTATTAAAAATAAATGGAAAGGAGACCCACACCTATTAAAAGGCTCATTCAATTTCTTTAAATCAAAAACAAAACTTATGCACAACCTATAGGAGAAATACCTTAAGCTTGACAGCACAGTAACATAAGTTGGGGAAACTTTTAGGAAGTTCAGTGCTCCAGCTGAAACCAATTAAATCAGAATCTTTAAACTCAAGTTTAAAGGCTTAAATAGGGCCAAAGCTGAGAAACATTAATTTAAAACAGAGACTCAAAAAGATTGAACGTGAAAGAGGGCAAGAGCTACCGTACATTCAGCAAGTGCAAGTGTAAAGATATCAAGGTTCAGCCCCTGGCTCCAGGGGGCTCGCCTCCCATGCAGGAGGCCCCCAACCCGGTTCCCACCCTGCACGGCCCAGTCCACCTGTGTGGAACTAAACCATGTGGAAGATTGATGACGTACAACTATGGAGACTGCTCTGGGCCCTCCCCCTTCTCTCTGTCTCTCTCTCTGTCTCTATCAAAAACATTAAAATAGGGAAGCTGGGATGGCTCAGTGGGTTAGGCTCTCACTTTGCAGCCCCGGGGACCAAGGATCAAATCCCAGGCCCGGCACGTGCGGACCCATATGCTGAACTGGGGAGTGCCCCCAGTTTGGTTCTTACCGGGATGAGACCCTGGCCTAGTTCCTGCCCTGTGCAGCCCCAAGCCCACCTGTGGAATGAAACTATGTGGAAAAACCACTGATGTGCAACTATGGAGACTGTTCTGGGTCCTCCCCCTTCTCTCTGTCTCTGTCTCTGTCTCTCTGTTTCTCCCTGTCAAAAACAATAAAAATAAAAATTTTTTTTTTTAAATGACCAATTGGGGAGGCCGGGATGCCTCAGTGGGTTAAGTGCTCAGTTGGAGCGCCGGGGACCGAGGATCGAATCCCGGCCCCGGCCCGTGTGGACCCATGTGCTGAGCTGGGGAGCTCCCCCAGTTCAGTTCTCTCTCTGTCTCTGTATCTCTCTCTCCTTCTCTCTGTCAAAACCAATTTAAATAAATAAATAAATAAATAAAAATGACCAATAAAAACAATAAAATAAATCTTTAAAAGAAGATATCAGGGTCCATTCTATTTATATCACATGCAGAGGAATTCAAGGCAAAAAGCTTTAAACTGGACACTGACATTCACTTCATAAAGATGAAAGGACAGTTCAATCCATGATGAAGTTGTAACTAAGAACTCACTGTAGACCAACTCACAGAGCACTGAAATCGTAGGTGGGCCCACATGAAACTGACATTTTTATAGGTGAACAACGATTTAATATTGGCAATTTTAACCTGACTGGTAAAGCAAAATATGTTTGTGAATTACATGTAAATTCTATATACAAGGGCTGTCCAGAAAGTATCCAGCCATGTAATTATATAATATATATAATGTCCAGAATATATATATATATATATATATATATATATATATATATATATATATATGTAATACATTACATTGTATTACATTACATGGCTGGATACTTTCCGGACAGCCCTCATCTATTCAAATTCAAGAAATACATTCTGGCAACATGTTGTAGTTGAAAACGCTGGCTAAGGTGACAGAGTGGCTCTGAACTCAGACTCTATCCTGACTTACGCGCTGTGAGGCAAATTTCATAACTTCCCTTTTCCTTAGTTCCCTCATCTATCCCTCCCTCAAAGTGGGGATCATAAGAGTGCCTACCCTGTAGTCTTGTGAGGATTAGCGTGACTATGAAAGTGCCTGTCACATAGTAAGGACTCTGTAAAAGTTACCATTCATATCCTTCATTTCCCAGAACAAGAACACAGAACGCTCCACCTCTTCTAACAGGTTGGTTCTTCCTTGTGAACCTTGGTGTTTGGGGTTGTGGTCTGGTGGCAGCAGTGGGCCAGGGAGTCCTGGAGGACCTGGTAGCCCGTGGCAGGCACATCACTGGGAACCCTGCCCACTCCGTTCCTTTCACCCAGCTGAACACCACAACCCCAGGCCAGCACCCGGCCAGAAGGAGCTCTCAGCACCTTTACTGTGCTCTCCACCCAGGCCCGGCTTTCGTCCATCCTGTCTCCCGTTCTGTCACCTGGCATATTCCTCATCCCCTGCCCACTGGGCTCCTGCTCACCGGGCTCCGGCCCCTTTGCCCGAACGAGCCCCTGGCTGTAATCTCCCACCTCAGCATCCATGGCTGTTCCACTATGAACCTCCCAGAGTTCTGCCAGACTTTTGCTTCTGAACTCTTCCCTAAATTAAAGAAACAATAAAGCAAGCCCGATCCAGCCTCCCAGGGTTTGCAGTCCCTGGGTGTCACCTGCTCCTCTCTGGAGTTGATGACCACCAGGTGCGCGTTCTCCAGCTGACAGTAGTCCTTGGCCTCCGACCAGGTCAGTCCAGAGCGAGAGAACCAGTAGCAGCTGCCTTCATGCTCCAGCCAGTTAATGGGGCAGCACTTTGTGCCTGAGGGCAGGGGACGGGAGGGCAGAGGTGAGAGCCTGCGGGGGGCAATGGGCACACTGAGGCTGAAGGCTCCATTGGTCCCTACCATTGCTCTGCAGGAACACCATCTGACAAGCCAGGATGCGCAGGTCGACTGGGAAGTGCTTCAGATGCAAGAGCAAGGTGGTGTGATCTAGGGCAGTGATGGGCAGTGAGCTGCGCAGTGTGGGTGCCTACCTGCCAGGACTCCACACAGGACGCCAGCCTTCGGCTGGGAAAACAACACACACACAACATCACACACACACACACTCACTCACGCCACACACAAACTCACATAGAACACACACACGCTCACATATGCATGCACAACACACACACCACACCACACACAGATACAAACACACACACAACACATTCACATGTGCACACATAGCACGCATACCAGACACAAACACATACACACTCACATATGCACACACAACACACATATCCCATCACCCACATACAGACACAAACACACATACAACATGCACTCACACATGCACACACAGCACACACATCATTCACATTGCACACACTCACACCCACACACAACACACATCACTCACACCATACCACACATACACTCTAACACACTCATACACAAGGCACACAACTCACGCACAATACACACAAATCACACACACTCACACTCAAGGGAGGTCTCTAACCTGCTTTCAGGTCTTGCTGCTGTTTCTCCAGCTTGGCTTCCAGAGATGTCACCTTGTCACCTGCGCTACCTCCTGAAAAGAGGAAAGCTAAACCATCCCCCTCCATTCTACCTCCTTAAAACCCCTCCAAGCACCCCAGCCCCTGCCCTCTGAGGGGTGCCCACTCACCATGGGAGCTGAGACCCCAGATCTCCATCAGCGTGCTGGAGGAGAAGTTGCTGAAATCCTCTTTTAGGCTCTGAAATGCCACCTGAAGCTGTGTTCCTTGTCAGGAGACAGAGGGCACAGGACAAAGTGGAGACAGGCTGTGTGCCCCACGTGACAGCCTCCCTCCCTGACCACAGCACTGTCCCCCTCACGGCCCCCATATCCCCTCCCCCACCACGGCCCCATCCCGGCTGGCTGCTGGGACCCTCACTTTGCGACCCAATCACACAGATGGCCACCAGCAGCAGGACGTTGAAGCCCAGGATGAGCAGGCTGAGCGGGAGCCTGGAGCAGAGACCCTGCAGCAGCAGAGGCTGGGGAGGAGGCGTCCCTGTGAGAGAAGGGCGATCAGGAGGGCAGCATCAGATGGCTGAGGAAGTACAGTCCGGCCATAGGAGGAAAGTAGATGGGGAGGGCTGTTGGGGAGTGAACGAGCTTTGACCCCAGGGTTCAAGCATTGCACACATGCACATCTGTGCACTTGCACCCACACGAACACGTGCATATATGCACATGCATCTACACACCTGCACATGGCACCGATAATCACATCATCTGTGTGTAAAGTCAAGTCCTGATCTTGGACCTGCGAGGCCCACAGGCTGGGCCCTGCATTCTTTTTAAAATCCGGTCCTGTCTAGCTCCCAACCTCACCTCCAAAAGCACTAGCCCCTGTGCTCTCCCAGCCTCAGGAATTAGGGGCCTCTGCTACCAGCCCAGGCTAATCAGTCCCCCTCCTGTCTCCACAGAGACTCACTCCATCACCAGCACCCACACCCCTGGCACGCCCTCCCCCACCCCGGGCTCCTGCCCTTCAGCCTAGCGCGGCTCAGATCTGTTGCCTTAAAACCTTTTCCCAGACATGGGGTCTTCCATCAAGATCTGCTAAGATCCATGCAGGGGGCTGGGGGGAGTAGAAGTTTCCCAGGATATCTCTGCATCTGTCCCCCACATGCACACATATTCTCCTGGCTGAATGCGCTTTCCTTGCACACACGAATGTACACACACACCCAGGACACATGTCAGAAGGAAGGGGAAGTCATATCCAGGTTCATTATTCCCTCCCCTCTGGGCACACACCCTCTCCTGGGGTCGGGAAGGTGGAGGGGAAGGTGAGCTCAGCACCTCACACCTCCGGGGGTCCAGTCCCTGCTCACTGGGTGACTATGACAGAGCCTCCAGGAGACAAGCAATCAGGAGTGAGACAGAGGCGAAGCGAAGCCCCAGAAACTGCACACTTGCCTTTCCAAAATGCTGCTTCTCTCCTGTGACTGTGGCCCCAAGCGCCTGGGCCCTCAGTCCTGCCCAGCTGTTGGTCATTGTCCTCGGAGTCCAGCTGCTGGATGTCCTGAAAGTCCTTGGCCATGCTGACTCCAGGGCTCGTGCTGCACCTGGGCTTGGGTCAAGGCTGCCCTTAGAGCTGTGGCTAAGCTCAGGGCTGATGCTGGTGCTCAGAGGCTAATTCAGGTGGAGGCTGCTGATGGGGTTGGACGTAGGGTCAGAGTAAGTCTAGGCAACCGCTTGGGTTAGGTCTGAGGTTGGAGGTGAGTTCGGGGCTGAAATGCAGTCAGGTCCCTTTTCTCCTCAGATGACTACTTAGCCTGTGACATGGCCGTCAAGGAGTCTTCCCTCCACACTGACACTGACCACCCGGCCCCCACTGTCCCTGACCTGGAATCTCCTTAATCCCAAACATCCACAGTCCTACCTGCCTCCCCCGTCATGGTTACCTGTTACAGGTGTGGAAGGCTGAGTCCCGGTCCCTGAAGCAGCCCAGGCCCCAAGGCTGAGGAGGGGTGGGGCCCGGAGGAGGAGGGCAGGTGGTACAGGAGAGGAAGGGAGAGGAGGGGAGGGCGCTGGTCCAGGGAGGTCTCAGAGCCCGTGTGTCTGAGTGTCCAAGTGTTTCTACACTGGCATCTCCTGACCCCAGGACTTTGGACAGTAAACAGAAGTGGGGTTGGAACTCAGGCAAAGCTTAGTGGGGGTGGGGAGTGGGATTGTCTCTGTGCTTCCTAGAGAAGGAAGGGGTCTGTCTCCTGGTCTGTCCCCTGCACCTCCATAAGCTGCTCACTTTACTCCTCCTGCACCATTTGGGGGCGGGGGCCTGGCCAAGAGGGTAGGGGTGCAGTTGACAGTTTCCCCTCTGCCCCTCCCCCTGTCACTTCCTGCCTCTGCATTTCCCAGAATTGTTGGTGTCTCTAAATACCCCTGACCAGGATCAGAGGGGCCAGTCCTCTGCTCTTTCCCAATCGGGCATCTGAGCCCAGGCCCCAGCTTCCGGTGGGCTCAGCCCCAGGCTCCCCGGCTCTGGGCGGGCAAGCTTCAGTCTCCGGGGAGCAAAGCCCCTGGAGAAATGGAAGTGCAGGGGGAGGCGGGGAGAGTGTGGCAGAAGGCAGCCTTCCTGGGGCAGGAGACAAACCTCAGCAAACCCTCTGAATGAACCTGGCAACACCAACTCTGTCCTCCCAGCCAGTCTCTCAGTGTAACTCTCACAACACCTGGGGAGGCGGCTACTTTTGTTGTTCTCATTTCACAGAGAAGAAAATGGAGCCCCAGGGAGGTCTAGTGAATAGCTCTGGGTGGAGGTGTCAGAGGGTAGGGAAATTGGGAAGCAAAACAGGACAAAGAGGAGAATAGTCATACCCTGAGACGGGTCTTCACAGTCCCGGCCCTGGCCCTGGCCCCTTGCAAACCCATATGCTGAACTTCGGTGCAACTGGTAACCACCAGGACGACTCAGCGGTGAAGGTTCTCACCTCCCCTGCCGGAGGCCCCCAGTTCAGTTCCCGCCCTGCACAGCCCCACATCCACCTGTGTGGAATGAGACCATGTCACAACTAATAACGTGCAGCTATGGAGACTGCTCTGGGCCCTCCCCCTTCTCTCTGTCTCTCCCTTTCTCTCACCTTCTCCCAAACAATAAAATAAACCTCTCAAAAAAAAAAAAAAAAGAAATGCAAATTGTTACTTACAAAATAGTCATAGGAATGTAAAGTACAGCACAGAGAACATAGTCAATAATGTTACAACAAAGAATACCAGATGGTTTATTGGGTGGAGTACTCATCTTGCAGCCCCGGGATCCGAGGATCGAATCCTGGCCCCAGCCCATGCGGGCCCATATGCTGAACTGGGGTGTGCCCCCAGTTCAGTTCCCACGGGGGCAAGTTTCCCATGTTGGGGGACCCTAGGTTTGGCTCCCGCCCTGAACTGTGCTTCCCATGTAGGAGGCCACCAGCTGGCGGGGGGCATGCCTCCCACTTGGGAGACCCTCAGCCTGGTTCCTGCCCTGTGCAGACCTGCACCCACCTCTGCAGTGAAACTATATCGAAAACTAATGATGTACAGCTGTGGAAATTGCTCTGGGCCCTCCCCCTTCTCTCCATCTCTCTCTGTCAAAAACAATTAAAAAAATTTTTTTAAATAATAATGTTGCAACAACTATGTATGTAGTGCTAGGTGGATACTAGACTAAGTAGAGGGATCACTGCATAAATTATATAAATGTCTAGCCACCATGCTGCATACCTGAAACTAATATAAAATAATATTAATGTCAACAGAAAATGAAAAAATAATTTTTAAAAAATGGACACACCTAAAAAAGAAAACACAGGGGAAGCTGGGATGGCTCAGCAGGTTAAGCGCTCGCTTTGCAGCCCCAGAGACCAGGGATCGAATCCTGGCTCCAGCCCAGGCGAACCCATGTGCTGAGCTGGGGTGTGCCCCCAGTTCAGTTCTTGCCGGGACCTATGTGGGAGGCTCCCGGCCCAGTTCCCGCCCTGTGCAGCCCCGCGTCCAACTGTGGAGTGAAACTATATGGAAAACTAATGCTGTCAACTATGGAGACTGCTCTGGGCCCTCCCCCTTCTCCCTGTCTCTCTGTATCTCTGTCAAAAAAACAATAAAAATAAATCTTAAAAAAAAAAAAGCATGCAACATTGGGATTCTTCTACCAGCTTTATACTCATTGGCATCTTTGAACTCACTCAGTCTGCTAGGACTAAGTAGAAGCTGCTGGTAGAGAAGGTGGAGACAAGACTTCATCCAGAGGCCCACAGAGATCTCTGGAGCCTCCCCTCCCCTGCTCTCCTCTTGCCTCAGGGCCTGCTGAGCACATTCTGATTATTGGATGACCCCACAGCATCTTCGATGTCCCAGGCAGCAGATAAGTAACATCTTTGGCCATCTCGCTCAATGTGGTTTCCCCACCACTGAGAAGAGCACTTGGCACTTAATAGGCTCTCGAGAAATGCAAGTTGACTTGATAACTTTTGTTTAAAAAAGCAATGTTTTAAATTATCGTGGTAAAAATAAAATGCTGGTGAGGATATGGATATGGAGCACTGAAACTCTCATCCGCTGCTGCTGGAGGTATCAATGGGCAGCCACTTTGAAAACCTGTCTGGCCACGACTACTAAATCTGGACACGTGACCCTAGAATTCCAGTCCTAGGGATATACCCAACAGAAATGCATTCCTATTTTTATCAAAATACATGTATTATCCAATATTCATAGCAGTCCTCCTAACAGCCCCAAATGGGGAGCCACCCGGGTACCCATCAGCAATAGAGTAAGTACATCAACAAATTGGGGTTCACTCACACATTGCCCAGCCAGGAGAGTGAAACAGCTACCACCATGTGCGACAATTCAGATGAATCTCACCATTGACGAGTGGACGAAGCCAGACTCCAAAGAGCGCACATTGCACGGTTCGGTTCCATTTAAATACGAAAAGAGACAAAACTAACCTATGCTGTTAGAAGTCAGCGAGGGAGCCAAGACTGAAAGGGAGTCCAGGGCAGCTCTGGCGTGCTGACAGCATTCTTTTGTGATGCATTTCTGGTTGCACGTGTGTGTTCATTTTGTGAAATCTGACCTATGCGAGTATGAGGACAATAGAAAGTATATGTATTGGGCTCTGCCCCCAGTTCCTGGCGTAGAGCTCCCCAAACACTTGTAAACTCCTAATTGATAAGAACACTGGGCATTTCTCTTGTGCTAATGAGTTAACTTCAGGTGCGTTCCTGGATGCTTCTGCGTAGGCTGACCAGACACACCACTTCAAATGAGACAGAAAACGATAGTACTGCCCCATTTCAAAAGGTACGTCTGGTCAGCCCACTGACGCCGCAAATTTAGCCCAGTGAGACTAGGCTGACCGATACCGTTGTTTTCTTTCTTTTTTTAAGATTTATTTTATTGTTTGAGAGAAGGTGAGAGAAAGAGAGAGATAAGGGCAGAAGGCACAGAGCCGTCTCCATAGTTGTACATCATTAGTTGTGACATAGTTTCATTCCACACAGGTGGATGTGGGGCCGCATGGGGCAGGAATCAAACTAGGGGCCTCCCACATAAGAGGTGAGAACCTTTGCTGCCATCCCAGCGGATACCAGCTGCGCCACAGTTCAGCATATCGGGTTACATGGGCCAGGGTTAGGATTCGATCCCTGGACCTCACAGTTATAAGTCAAACGCTCAACCTGCGAGCTATCCCAGCATCCTGTTTTCTGTCCCGTATGAAATGGTAGGTAGGGGATGCTAGGATGGTTTGGAGGGTTGAGAACTCACTTTGCAGCCCTGAGGTCCCAGGATCGAGTCCCAGTCCCGGGCACAGCCAGTGCAGACCCATATGCTGAACTGTGGTATGCTTCCCATGGGTGGGGGCCCCAGTTCCTGCAGAGGCAAGCTTTCATGTTGGAGGGCCCTCCCTGGTGTGGCCCCGGCTCATGGGGGCACACCTCCCATGCAGAGACCCCTGGCCCAGTCCCCACCCTGTGCAGCTCCACGCCCACCTGTGTGGAATGAAACTATGTCGAAAAACTAATGGCATACAACTGTGGAGATTGTTCTGGGCTCTCTCTCTCTCTCTCTCTCTCCCTCTCTCTCTCTCTCTCTCTCTCTCTCTGTGTCTCTCTGTCTCTATCTCTCTCTTTCAATAAAATAAAATAAAATGGAAAGTCTAGTCAAGCCACTTCTGGATGGGGGCTGATCACCAAAAATAAGAAGCCCTGATTAAAAGCTTGGAACTTTCAGCCCCACCCCACCCCACCCCATCCTCCTGAGAGCAGAGAGGGGCTAGAAATGGAGTTAATAATTGATCGTGCCTACGTGTCGAAGCCTCCATAAAATCCCCATGGCATGGGCCCAGAGAGCTTCCAAGTTGATGAACACATCCATGTACCAGGACGGTGATGCACCCCAACTCCACAGAAGTTCCTGCACTTGGGATCCTCCCAGACCACCTATTCCTATAAATCTTATCTTCTGACTATTCATCTGCATCCTTTATCAGATCTTTTGATAAACTGGTAAACATAAGTGTTTTTCTTAAATTCTGTGAGCCGCTGTATCAAATTAATTGAACCCGAACCTCCGTTGTATTCATGGGTGGCCAACAAGTCGATTGTGGTGGACCGGTGGATCGCGAGGCCAATTTTGGTCGATCGTCGATCACTCGCAATGCCTGGGGTGGAATTCCGTGTACCATGGACTTTGAAGCGATTGTAGAAGACAAAACTTTCTAGCAATAGTTTAATGCATTCTGAGAATTTGCCAAGGTCATAAATTCCTAGAATTCTGACAGCCTGACACTGTGATCTCCGCCCACCCAGACAATACATTTTGACTTATGTGTTACACTTGTCACCGGATGCAACGCGTGAACGCAACAGTTATGACTCGACTCATGGAAGAACACAGTCAGTTAGCTTGAATATTTGGTAGTGTCATACAGTAGCTTCTTTTCTTTTGTATTAACAGTATTATTATCAATCAATATTATTTATCCTCGGTGACCACGTTGAGTTTCAATTTTTCTTCTGTTTAAAATGTAAGCACCTTTTCTTTGTTTTAAATTAAATTGCTTTTCTTACCTATCTATTTACTTGATAAGTGAGCATTCTCGGCAACAGATCTCTAAACTGCAGTCATTACACTGAGAGAAAAATAAGGGACAGTATTACAAATATATTAGGAATAACAATAATTCTATTTAAATTAAGAAGTCAGTATTGTAAACCGTAATAAATATATTG
>PVKE010048177.1:0-11674 GCA_004027555.1 Craseonycteris thonglongyai | reverse complement strand
TTTTTTCAGCTCTCCCATGATGCCTTTCATTTCAAGGAGTTCCTTTTGGTTCTGCTCTAGCTTCTCAATTTTGTTGGTAAAGTACTCATTTTGCTCAGAAAATTTCTTGTTGAGATCATTTAACTGTGTCTGGGTACTTTGCCAGCATTGAGTGAGCTCTCTGAGTGTCTTGATTAATGCAGCCCTGAATTCTGTTTCAGTTAGATTTGATTCCAAGTGTGCAAGGTCCCTTACTAAAGACTGCCCCTCATCTTCTGGAGGGGCTTTGGATTCTGAGGTGTGCATTTTGTTTGATATGGTTCTTTTTGCTTTACGCATGAGTCTGTTTTCCCTCTTGGGTGTTGCCTATCAGATGGGCTTCTCTTTATTTTTTCTTTTGGGCTCAGTTGTGGGAGAAGGAGATTTTGGGAGAGGGTTGAGGGAAGCAGACAGCTTCTGTGTCCTGGGGCACTTCAGGTGGCTGTCTTAGCTGTTAGCAGGGCAGTAAAGGTGTGGCCAGGGGTGGGGGCATGTGAGTAGGAGCTAGGGTGGGCCTGAGACACAATAGCAGATTCCTCTTTCAGCAGGGGGGCTGGTGGTTCAGTGCAGGCGGGGCGCAGGAGCTCCGGTCTTTCTCTCCTCTGCCTGGCTGTCCCTCCTTCAATCGTATCTGTAAGCCACGCCCACAGGGCAGCACTTGGATGGGCTGGGGTTTGGCAGAGGCACAGTTCGGCCGCGCAGTCCCGCGCGCAGGCAATGACACTGAGGCGACCCGGTCGGCAGCCCAGTTGCGCGTGCGGGCTGCAACACCCCAGAGGCCTGGTGGGCGGGGGGCACCAAAAGCCTGGTAGTGCGCTGGCAGCCTTGCCGCAGCGGCCCAGTGGGCGGGGCACCGAAAGCCCAGCTGCGCACAGGCCATAGCTTGGGCTGTAGCCGCTCTATGCTCCCGGCTCTGTTGAGACCGCCGGAGTCACTCCAAGCACGTCCAATGCAGCTATGCCCACTCAAGCCCCAGCCCTCACTCCAAGAGCCCTGTCCTCATAAGGCGCTCCTTCACAGTCAATCTCCTCCGTAAATCAGGGGTGCTGAGCTGTTGTGGGCTGGTGCCCTGCTCTCACCCCGCCCGCCGGGAAGTGCCGCCACCCTGCTCCACAGTCCCTGTTCCACTTTAGGCTCTGTGATCTGATTAGGGCACTGCGTGCTGTCCCTTGAGTTTGGATGTTAAATTGTCCACAGTCTTGTGGGGCTTCCACGCTCCCTAGGTCTCGGCTTCCAGCCTGCCCTTGATCCAGCTCCACTTTGACCGTAGTCCCCCAATCCCCCTTTGTTTTTGCCAGCCCCGGGCCGCGCTCCGAGTCTCTGTCCCCAAACCGCTGCTTCCCTTTTCCTCTCCCGCTCTCCCCTTTTTTCTCTAACCTTTGTGTGTTGTTCTGCGTTGTGTGGTTCTCTTAGTTGAGGTTTCTTTTCAGGGTTTCCCCTGTGGATTCCCCTCTGTTCACAAGGCCCTTCCCATGCAGTTATCGGCGTTCTCTCATGCTGCCATCTTTGATCTCTCAAGATTTATTTTTTTTTGACAGAGACTGAGAGAAGGGGGAGGGCCCAGAGCAGTCTCCACAGTTGTCCAGCATCAGTTTTTGACATTGTTTTGTTTTACACAGGTGGGCAAGGGCTGCACAGAGTGGGGACTGGGTTGGGGGCCTCCTATATGGGAGGTGCATCCCCTCGAGTCAAGGCTGAACTGGGGGGGGTGCAAGAACCGAACTGGGAGCCTCCTACATGGTAAGCACACTTCAGTTCAGCATATGGGTCCGCACAGGCCAGGGCCCGGCAGGCATTCCGGGGTTCGATCTTCAGTCCTTGGGCTGCACAGCAGGCGCCTAACTCACTGAGCCATCCCGGCTTCCCCTTCACAAGAGAATATGTCAATTCACCTTAGATCAAACTTAACAGCCAGTGGAGAACATTTTGTTTCTCCAAAAGAAGAAACTTCACTAGTTTCCCTGCCTTGTACTTTAGAGAACATGAATGAGATTGCAGAAAATATGATTCAAATGATTTTAGAAAAGCTGATGGCTCTCACATCTAAACAAAATGAACTTGCTCATCTCAAAATCACAAGTGAACCTGCTTATCAGTAACACAGGAAAGATCCAAGATACATGTTCCTTCAAAGAGCCAGCAAGAGGAAATTCAGTACTGAAGCTGATACAGCCAATTTGATTGTCAAAGAAGAAATACAAAATTTTGTGTCAAATATTTTTTCCCAGTACTCTCTATTTGGTGATGCCTTGGAATTCAAATTTAATCCATTCCATTCGAGTTCCAAAATGTTTGAATTCCAAGACAAGAGTGGGCGTTCAGATAAAGCTACGGGGCCATACAGTTGATACCTCCCACACAAACAAAGTGTTGGCGTTCAGATTCCAAAGCAGCATTCAGATTCTGAGGCAAATTTTGCTTGATTTTTTGCTTCAGATTCCAAGTTGTTCAAGTTTGGGGGCTTTTGGATTCTAAAATATCACTGCATGAAGGAAGCAATTAGTACTATACTCAGTTATATACAAATTGGACTTAATAATGAAAGGCTAATAATTGCACCTGAAGAAACAGTAATCATCCTTCAGCTACTTGATGTTAATCAGTCTCAGCTACATCAGAAACCAGTGAAAACACATATCCAAAAGAGCAGACACCCCAGATTGAGTGGATTTCTGACACTGAAAAAGAAAACAAACTTGCCAGCACTAGAATAGCTAATGGTTCTAAATATGAATGTCTATTTCCACCTATTAATATTCCTGGCATGGGGAAACTGGGATAGCTCAGCAGGTTGAGTGCTTGTCTTACAGTCCTGGAGTCCCAGGATCAAATCCCAACCCCAGCCCATGCAGACCCATATGCTGTTCTCACTGGGGTGAGCTTCCTATGTGGGAGGCCCCCAGTTCAGCTCCTGCCCCAACATGCTTCCCATGTGGGAGGTCCATGGCCCAGTTTCTGCCTTGCACAGACTCACACCCACCTGTGGAGTGAAACTATATCAAGAACTAGTGAAATACAACTATGGAGACTGCTCTGGGCCCTACCCCATCTCTCTATCTCTCTCTGTTTCTCTGTGTGTCAAAAACAATAAAAAGAAATCTTAAAGAAGGAAATATGAAAACAAAAGAACAGCACTGTCCTATTTAAAAGGATAAGTGAGAAATGTGACTTTTAGTGAATGGGTTTCTACAGAAAGGGTAGAAAGTTTCCCAAACTTAGTCCTATTAATTAATACACATTGGGTAGGAAGAAAGGGGTATAACCTGGATTCAGGCAGTCTCTCCCAATTCTGATGGTAATTACAACAAAAGGTAAATGATTAACAGATAAAGCCAGGAGCCTCTGGGCAAGTAAAATTAAAATGGAGACCAGTTAGGAGAAATGCCAGCTAATTATTTCAAATGATAGATTTCATCCTTTTTTGTATTCCGACCCGTAAATACTCATTGGAACTTTTGTGCATAGAAACTCCATGACAGTGAGAAAGACCAAAAGATGGGCATTAGGAGAGTAAAATGATTCATGCATATTCAACCTCTCTGGGTTTGAATTCTATCGTCGCCCCTTAGTAACCATGTGACCTTTGGGCAAGTTCTTCAACTAACTTTTTTCTTAAAATTTACTTATCCAACTTGTTGAAACATAGTCCAAATACATTGAATAATTCTCCTGCAATCAGCTCATAACTCCATTATCATATTGACATACAGTTCCTATGCCTGGTTCTGTATCCTTCTAGTGATGGCCTGGGCTTCATTGACTTCTTGAGTTGGTACTACCTGAAAATTGTACCATATAGTGTATTTGGATAATATATATGATTTAGGATTCTTGGTGATACAATTACCTAGATTATCCATTTGCAGTGATCTCCAGGATAACCCAGAAGTGGCAGTGTACCAGAGAAAACTAAACACAGAGATACAACTCTGTTCCACTTACTGGGATCTATTTATTGGGAAACCATTGAGATTTCATGACCAAATAGTATGCCTGGTCAGAAATGCTGACTACATAGCTAGTGAAGGAAATGTTATAATTTACTTGATGTATTTTAAACTGCTTTGTGTAATACCTGACTTGGACTTTTCCAGAATGAAGACATGAAATCTAGTACCGAACTGACATATCACTTCATACATAGAATTATGAGTACACCCTCATACAGTGAAGAGGATCTGCCTTCATTTTCTAGGTACAGTCAGTTAAAGCAGTACAATTTAGCTAAGAAAATAGAAATCTGAAATGAAAATTGTTGATGGGAAGAATGTGTCCCTCAAGTAAACCTCTAAGGAAGGCAGTGTTTAGTCCTTCAATTTCCCTTCCTTCCCTAGCTCCCTTCTGTGATTACTATCTAGGCCTCCCTTTCCCATCTTCTATCCTGTTCCTATTTGTTAATATCTGATCTCTCTTCTCTGCATTCTGGGACCTGCTTACTAGTTTAGTGATCTCGTTAGTATAGTTAAATTAAGTCTTTAATGTGTTAGGTTCTTGAACCTAGGAGGCAGACCCTGGGTCAATAGTCACTTCACTAATGACTTCACTAAGTAGAGGTTCCTACTTAGTTTTCTTACCTATCTAAATGCTCAACAGTGTGGCACTGTCAGAGGAATCCTAAGAATGTAGGAGGAGGTGTGAATTGGAGCATTCAGGGAAAAATTCTCAAACACAATGGAGTTTGAATTGAGCCCTAAAGGATGGATAAGATTTAGATAAGACCACCCAAGTTGTAAAGATTGTAAGAAAATGGGTGGACTATGCAGTATTTGTAGGGGACAAAGAGAAACAAAGTACCTGTAGAATTGAAGTCTGATTAACATTTTTTCTAGAATAGCCACAACATGTCTAAAATTGTTCTTATGTGTATAATGATACAATAGACTCTCAGTTAACCGGCACCCATGGAGATTGGTAGATGCCAGATAAATGTAAGTAGACTTTCAGTTAACTGGTTACCCATGCCAGGTAAATGTAGTATTCTTCAATGTTTGCTGGTTGCTTGAGAGTGTCAGTTGCTTGAGTTCTGTTTAATGGAAAGTCTACTGTATTCACAAACTGGGAAGGGTGGCACTTTGTATCATGAGAGAAATAGGGTATAAGGAGAAAAATTTACCTGGTTGTAACTATATTCTATTCCACCTGGCACTATGAAATTGATGTTTCTTTTTGACCTGATGACAGTTAGGACATATACTCTTGGCCCACCAATGACCCTGTCTTCTTTCATGATTGTTTTAACATACATAATTAGTAATACAGGAAACTCTCACTTATTTATATCATTGGAGAAGAGAGGGGGGCACATATAAAATCAAATAAATTTCAATGTAGCAATCATTTTCATTTGATTTGAAAACTCAGAAGCATACCATTCCAAGTTTGCTTCTATGTGAATAATGACTTTGACATGTTTTTCTTTTACTTAACCAATATTCTTTCATATATTAAAGACATAGAAAATGAAATGTCTTTTATCTTTTTTTTAGTGATGAAGACGATTCTCGCTCAGTTCCAAGTGCCAAAATAACAGAAGGTTGGACTGATTTTTTTATTATTATTTTAAATTACATTGTATGTAAAAGGAGTCTTTGTTGCACCGATAAATTTTCCTGTTGTCAGACCTGAAGTCTAGTATCCATCTGACACTATATAGTTCTTACAGTATTATTGACTATATTTATCAGGATGATCACTTCATAAGTTACATAAATGTCTGATCACCATGTTGTATACCTAAAACTAATATATTATTGTATGTCAACTGTAATTGAAAAACACATTTTTAAAAAATACCTTAATTAAGTTAATACTGTTTTTCCAATAGGTCTACTTCGGGGTAGTACTGGGGCAATTAACTAGTTAACATGAACCAACTATTTTACTTTTTCTGAATCACAGATAAGATTTCATTAATAATTTTGGGATGAAGTATGCAGTGTGATATTATGAGTTTACAGTTACCATGCTCCTATGAGAAATACCCAGGAGATAAGGATTTATCACATCTATATGTGGACCAGGGCCCATGCTGCTATGATTTAATCACTTTTTTAAGAGTTTATCTTTGCTTTATATAACTAGCTTATCCCTATGAGTTGACTTACTGGTCATCTATCCTTTCAAATCTCAAAGAATCAATGTAGTTCTAACAGTGGCAGAACTGGCCTAGAGATAGAAGTGTTGTGTTTACTGTAAAGTTAGCCTTGAAACTCAAACTGCAGGGCTGGAGTTCACCTTGATTATTTCATGCCTTCAACCTACTCACTCAAAAAGTTACTCAAGAAGCTACCCTCTCCACTTTGGAGTTAATATTCACTAAAAATGAACCATAGAACCGTGGTAAGATTGCCAGAATTCCGCGAACAGATCATAGTCAGAAGATGATATAAGACAAGTGCACTTCCTGTGTGGTATGGAATTATCATAGATTGTTAGGGCTAGAAAGAAGCCATCTAGTATGACCTCCTCATTTTGGAGATGAATAGACTGAGGTTCAGGGTGTGAAACTGACTCATCCAAGGTCATACAGTGAGTCAGAATATAGATTCCAAGTCTCCAAAACCTGAATTCAGTGTCACTGTTTTCTTCAACTCCATTGAAATGAGTTTTGCTTAGTTCCTACCAGTATATCATTTGGTAATATTGTACCTATTCAATTCATTCATTCATTCATTCATTCACATCCAACAAAGATTCACTGAGTACTTCCTTTGTGTTGGACACTGTTCTAAATTCTGCAGATACAGTTGTGAATAAGCAAGACACACTCTTTACATTCATTCTAACTTGGGAGTGAGGGGAGACATAAACACAATAGTTCTACATAAGAAGAAGTACTACCCATCTTACCAGGGTAAAAGCCAGAGTCTACAATGGCTTATAAGACCCTAGGAGATCTGGATACTACTCCTCCTCCCCATAACCTCTGTGACTACCTGTCATTATGATACCTCTTAATCACTCCACTCCAGCCACACTGACCCTCAAACATGCCAGGCATTCTGCTTTTTGCACTTGCTGGGCTACCTAAGACTTTCTTCTCCTAGATATCTGTATATCTCACCCCGCACCTCCTTCAGATCTTTACTCAAATATCATCTTCTAAGTCGAGCCTACTTTGAACATTGTATTTAACATTGCAAACTCACTGCCACCCCAGCATTTTTTATCCTCCTTCTCTGCTTTAATTTTCTGCCTAGCACTTACACCATTTGATAAATTGTATATTTTTATTTGTTTGTTGGCTGCCTCCCTCCTCTAGAATGTTAGTTAGTTCCATGGGGGCAGGGATTTTTGTCTGTTCACTCTATCCCCACTTGCCTTGGAAAGAGGCACATAGTAGGTACTTGGTATATACAAGTGTTTGTGGAATTCACGAATGAATCTGAAAAAAAGAAAAAAGAAACAACTTGATTGAGGGTGTCTGGCTAGAACAGTTTGGCCCAAAAAGTCCAGAAGCACCAGACCTTAATTATAAAATTTAAAAAAGAAAGGAAGATCTGGAAACAGGAGGTACCCGGCATAGGGTACAGTAAGTGGGAAGACCTGAGGATGGGATAAGCATGGTATGTTACAAGGAAAAAGTCCAGTTCCTGGAGCCCAGTGAAGTGGAAAATGGTTTAAGATGAGATTAGATCATGTCTAGGGGCGAGATTTATATTAGGCCTGTTGTAGGCCATGAACAAGCATTTGGATTACTTTTCTGGTTATAGTAAGAATCTTGTGGAGGATTTTTAAGCAGAGAAGTCACATAATCTAATTTATGAATTTTTAAAAATCCTTCTGTCTAGTGTTTGGACAGTAAGCTGAGTGCTATAGGGTTAAAGCAGGGTGAACTGTTAGGAGGCTATTTCAATAATTCAGCCTAGAAATGACCATGGTTTAGACTAGGAATGTAGTAGTATAGGTGGTAAAAAGAGAACAGAGTCAGAATGTATTTGGAAGTCAGCAGGACCTGCTAATGAACTGGATATTGTGAGTAAATAATATAGAAAAATCAAGGATGATTCCTACAGTTTTGACTTGAGCAACCAAGTGGCTCATGGTGCCATTTGGTGAGACAGGGAGAGAAGCAAGTGTGTGGGAGGGAGAGGGAACAAGAATTCTATTTGGGCTGTGTGAGACTAAGAGGCCATCAGACCTTCAAGTGGAGATATCACGTAAGCAGTTGGATAGTTAAGTCTGGAATTCAGTGGGGCAATCAGGACTTGCAATACAAATTCTTGATTTCACAGAATAGACGACAAAATCGCAATTTGATTCTGATTATTGGGAACTCTCAAGTACCTGGAACTTTTCAATGTTCTCTTCATTAAAACAACTTCCTAGATATGTGAGGCCTGGCAATTAAGTTCATGAACTCATCCTAGGAAAAGTTCTACATACCTCATTACTAAATATCACCATAGTCACCTTCAAAGTACTCCTCTTGGGAAGCTATGCACCAATGCCAGTGCCTAGTCCACCCTTCAAAGCAATTTTGGAACTCTTTCTGGAATAGCCATCAGAGCCACCGTTGCATTGCCATTGGTGTCCTGAATGTCATCAAAGTGTCTTCCTTTCAATATTGTCTTTGGGTAAAGAAAAAAGTCATTAGGGGCCAGATCAGGTGAGTAGGAAGAGTATTTCAATACAGTGATTTGTTTACTGGCTAAAAACTCTGTCACAGACCGTGCCATGTGAGCTGGGGCATTGTCATGATGCAAGAGCCATAAGTTGTTGTTGAAAAGTTCAGGTCATTTTTGTCGAACTTTTTCATGCAGCCTTTTCAGCACTTCCAAATAATCAACTTAGCTGACGGTCCAGTTGGTAAAAATTCATAATGAACAATCAATCCCTCTGATACCAAAATGTTTAGCAACATTATTTTGACTCTTGATTTTGACTGTCAGAACTTCTTTGGTTGTGGAGAACTGACTGATTTACATTGTGCACTTTGACACTTTGTTTCAGGGTGGTATTGGTACACTCATGTTTCATCACCAGTGATATGGCCCAAAACTTCATTTTGCCTCTCCAAAAGGCCTTGGCAATCTTCAACTCTCCTTTGCTTTTGTTCATCTGTGAGCTCCTTCAGGACCACCTTTTTTTTTTTTTTTTTTTAACTGAACTGGGGGCCTCATCGCATTCAGGAAGCACACCCCAGTTCAGCATGTGGGTCCACCTGGGCTGGAGCCGGGATTCAATCCTCGGTCCTTGGGGCTTCAAAGCAAGCGCTTAACCCTCTGAGCCATCCCGGCTTTCCTAATTCAGGACCATTTTGCGCACACCTTTCTCATGCCAAGATTTTCAGTTAAGATTTTCTAACTTTCTCTATTGATATTTACTTGGTCTGTGATGCTTCTCACAGTCAGCCGACGATTTTGACGCATAGTTTGATGAATTTTTTGCAATGTTTTCATCAATTCCACTCATTACTGGCCACCCTGGCCTCCCCTCATCAGTGAAGCTTTCTGTCCCCTCAGAAAAACATTTAATCTATTTGTACACTGCTGTTTTCTCCCATGGCATTATCCCCATTAACTTTAACTAATATATCCCTGATTTCACTTCCACTCATGCTAAGTTTCACAAGAAATTTAATGTTTGTTTATTGTTCTAATTCAAGTCTGACATTATCATGATGGCACACAAAAACATGTCACAACAATAACAAACGCCACTCAGCAAGATACCACCACATGTCGACATGAACACAGCTGTGAAATACTGATATGCCAAGGTTATGAAACCTTACTGAGTTGTTTGTAGTTCTGCCAATGTAAGCACACAGTGGCGAGTTCACTAACTTAATTTTCAGACCTTGTATCCAGAAGTGTTGTTATGCATTTAACATAGACATTTAAAAATTGATATTTGAATCATGGCTCTGATAAACACAAATAACCCAATCATAAAAGAAAAATCAATTCTAATATGTGCAATATACAAGAGTTCCTAAGGTAAGAATGTACTATATTTTCCCATTTATAAGATGATACTTTTGTTTAAAATTGTTAGACCAAAACTGATTTCTTAATGTTGAGTTAGAAAAGTAGGGCTCATCTTATACGTGGGGGCATCTTATACGTGGAAAACTACAGTACATTCAGACACTTCAGGACAAGTAACAACCAACAGTTAAATTTAGGCGATAATCTGGATAACCAATTTCATTAGGTAATTCAACTAATGGGATCGCCCTCATATTCAAAATAACTGAGGTTTTATAATATTTATACAACCTTTGGCCCAAAGGGTAGTCCAGAGATAGCCTTCTCATCTTGATCTTTTGTGACTATACACATATAAAATGAATATCAAATGCATACATATTTGGCTTTCTTGTGAGAAACTAGTCACATCCTCATGGAACATATCAGGAAGCAGAGTTACAAAAGTTATAAGTGGGGAAGCCGGGATGGCTCAGTGGGATAAGTGCTCACTTTGCAGCCACGGGGACCGAGGATCGAATCCTGGCCCTGGCCCATGTGGACCCATGTGCTGAGCTGGGAAGTGCCCCCAGTTCAGTTCACACCAGGGCAAGACCCCAGCCCGGTTCCTGCCCTGTGCAGCCCTGCACCCACATGTGGAATGAAACTATGTGGAAAAACTGACGATGTGCAACTATGGAAACTGTTCTGGGCCCTCCCCCTTCTGTCTCTGTATCTCTCTCTCTCTCTCTCTCTCTCTCTCTCTCTCTCTCTCTCTCTCCCTCTCTCCCTCTCTCCCTCCCTCTCCCCTCTCTCTCTCTCTCTGTCAAAAACAATAAAAATAAATCTTAAAAAAAAAAAGTTATAAGTACTGTATTCACTGAGCTCTAAGTAGTGAAGCTAAAACTCAAATGCAGTTTTTGATTCCAAACAGGTCTAGTGCTCTTTTTACTACTAGCTGCCCCTCTATCTCTGAGTCTTTTGAAACCTCTCTCAGTGTCATTTATACCTCTTGAGGCTAAATTTGAATCACCAGTGTCTCCTGAAACTCAAGATAATGCCTCAGTGTGCTACTGATTTTCATAGGAAGTGACTATTTTCTAAAACCAGCACCTTCCTTTCTGGCATTCCTTTAGGTAACAGCTTTATTCAATTTTTAAAACTATCTACAATCAGAGAGCTTTAGAGGTCCTTAGAAATCACCCATAGCCTCATTTCTCATTTCTCATTTCTCAGATGAGCAGAGAGGCACACAGTGTTTGAGTGGTTGTGCGAGGATGCATAATAGCTAGTTGCAGAGCCTGCCTCTCCTGACATTCTGGCCAGAGCTCTTTGTACCACATCATAGTCCATCTTTCCCAATTTCTGAGTGAAGATCCAAGACCTGTGCCCAGAATTCTAAGGATCTGTCTGTCCTCTTTCTGATTTTTCTGTGTGCCCAATTTCTATGATTATTTGATGAAATTATTGAGGTTATTTACGTGCCAAAATTTGTACATGTCTCAGAAATAACTGTTTTCCAATATTGTGTTTTGATCACAGATAGTTTCGAACTGGAGAGTGTAAGCAATGTTAAGGTAAATATTTTTCACTGCCACTTTATTGTGAACCAGTAGAGCCCTGATAAAAATAAGGGACTGCAGTAGTAAAATGTACATCCATTTTCTTCCCTTATCCAACCCTTAAGACTCCCCCTTTCATTTTATTCTCTTGGAGAATGATTTGAAACATTTTATTTATTCCAA
>PVKE010048176.1:0-11674 GCA_004027555.1 Craseonycteris thonglongyai | reverse complement strand
GTATTTACTTGTGTATATATATATATATATACATATTTAAATTTATGGTTTTAGAAGAGAATGTATAGAAACTCATGGATAATTTATCCACCTTTTATCACTCCTACTTGTCAAGGTGCTTTCATGTACATTATGATTATTTCAGAAGGCTTTTATGATTCTTCTTAATAAAGAGATTCTGATTTTGTGCTTTTATTTTTATTTTGGGGGCACAAGTTTTCAACAACACAGTGAACTAGGCTGGACATTAATTATTCTTTTTAATTTACAGATGAAAAATTTGAGCCTCAAAGAGATAAAGTGACCTGTTTTAGGCCACACACCTAGAAGGGGACTAACCAGGACTTGAAATCAGGTTTCCCTGATGCCAAAGTCAGCATTCCTTTTACTACATTCCAGTGCTTCTCCTGTATTTTTCACATATGATTTAATACATCTAGGATAGATGAGGCAAACTAGAATTCTTGTGGTTGCAGGCAGGCTCAGAGACCAGAAGGGTTATAGAATCTCAGCTGCATTTGGCAAGATCCAATGACAGATGAACCAGATTTCCTTGCAGGCAGGGTACACATACACAGGCTTAGGTCAAGACCACGGAGAGCTCTTGGTGAGCTTTTTATTTGCATCTTTGGCTTTTACCCTCAGGTCTAGGAAAAGGCATTGATGGCTTAAATTCAGCCTACTCTGTCCTTGCCAGGAAGTACCCTCTTCATTCATATTTACATACAATTGTTTTATACTACATAATGTTGCAATTTTCCTATTGTTTGTGTGATTATTTGTTCAATGTCTTCTCTCACACAGATATAAGCTATAGACCATAAATACTTTGAAGTCAATGTAACATGTTTATATGCACTATTGTATCCCCATTGCTAAGAACAATGCCAATAATTTTGTAAACACTCAAAAAATATTTGTAAAATAAATGTTTAATGCATACAAAAATTAAAGTGTTAAACACCTATGCAGTGCTAGATTCTATTATGGGT
The DNA here is from genome assembly GCA_004027555.1 of Craseonycteris thonglongyai. Lineage (NCBI taxonomy): Eukaryota > Metazoa > Chordata > Mammalia > Chiroptera > Craseonycteridae > Craseonycteris > Craseonycteris thonglongyai. The sequence goes on along the minus strand of PVKE010048176.1, from coordinate 10,682 downwards.
ACTCCTACCTTTTTGCGTGTTGAATCTCATTGAATCATAATCAATGAGAGAGTAAGAAAGGACACTATCAACTTGTATGCATCATGGCCAAAATTCTTGAGAGACTTACATATATTGACTGCTTCTGCTTCCTCACTTCCCATTTAATCTTCAACCTATTGCATTCTATTGGCTGCCTTTACCATTCTATTGGAATTGCTTACTTGATAAACCTTGAAACATCTTTCATAAGCTCATCCAGAATTTGAATCCAACATTTGACATTGCCAATCACTTCTCACCCTCCTTTTCTCTCTTATCTTTCCTGGCAACATTTTGTCTTGGTTTTCCTCTCACATCTTCATCTACTTCCTATTCTTCTTGGATTCCCTTTCTTTTGAGGATCCTTAAGTTTAGTATTCCCTAGTGTTCCATCCTACTCTCTCTTCAGACAGTCTCCTTCTCTTCCAATTCACAGTCTTAAATTTCTTTGACTTCAAGTACTATCTATAAACTAATATTTATTGAATCTATAATTTTATTCCTGGATATTCTTACAAGATTTAAGCCCATATACACAAACAGTGAAATGTACAAGAAGGACATTCCTTACCAGAAATGTTGTGGCAATAAAAGCATAATGATGAGAAAGCTTCTAGTATATTTGGGTGTGCATGTAATTACTTAGAGACATTCATTTGATTATTTTTGCAAAAAGAAAAACTAATATAAATAGGTATCTGATAAATATTTTTGAATATATAAAGATTTATGGATGAACTAGAGGAATTAAAGGGTCTAGAAAACTCTTTACTAGGGATTTTACAAATGTAGTTTAATATTACAACAGCTAATGAAAACAATATACTAGTCTTCTTTTTTGTTAATTTATTTACATTTTCCTTGTCCCCATTGCCATTGCCCTCATTTAAGCCTCCATTTTCCTCTAGTTTAAATCACTTTCTTTTCTCTAATTTGTCTTTTGTATAATTGACAAATGATCTTCTAAAAAGCAAATCTGGTCATGTCATGTTCTGCTCGAACTCTCTAGTTACCCTAATTTTCTATGAGATAATGAATTAACTATTTAGGTTACATTCAAGAGCTATCCCTTTCTGTACTGTAGTCACATTGAACTACTTTCTGTCCTTGAGTCACTATATTTTATAAATTCTTTCTAGGACTTTAGCTACTTAAGAAAGTCTTGCTGTTCTCTTACCACAGCCCATTATACATATTGTGTTATCTGTCTTAAACACTTTGCTGTAACTTTTCTCCTTTGGCTTTTAGCTCATTATAAAGCAATTAGTATAGCAACTAGCATAAAGTAAACATTCAATAAATGCAGTGAATGCTATTGTCATCATTGTCTTTGTTGTCATAATCTTCATTGTTGTTGTCATCATATATGAGAGATCCTAGTCGGTCAGAGATATCAGGGATTTCACAGATTACTTAGTTTAATTTACATTTTATATTCTCGTATTTGCAAGTAGATCCAGGAAGAGAAAGATAATTGTTAAGACATTTAAAGTTAGTGAAAAAGATGGCAAATCAAGAAAGCTAAAAGCTAACTAAACTGACTTTGCCCACTGCCCCAATAGTCCTCTTATGGTTTTGGAATTATTTTACCTTTTAATCAATTGATGGCAGCAATTGATATAGAGGAAAGAACATGGTCAGTCTCAGCTGGGCTCAACTCCAGCCTCTTTTGTTTACTTGATAATATTACTTAACCCATAGAGCTGTTACAAAGGACTATGTATATGGAATACCTAGCACAAACCTTGGCACAAAGCAAATGCTCCCTCCTTACCTTCTATTTGGTCTGTGCTCTCTCATGTATGTAGGCTAGAGGGATTTCAGGATCTTATAATTATGCTGGTCAAAACAGTGGTTGGTTTTTAAAACTTGTGGGAGGAAAGTATCATGGGAAGAAAGTTAAGAGCATATTGTCTTCTGCGTGAGCAGAAACTCAAAATAGATTGCTGCATACAGGTTTCTAATTGTGCTTGGGAATGCAGCCAACTGAGTATAACATGGCCCTATCCTGGGACTCTGCTGGCGTTGCCATCCCTGCATGTGGGACAGGTGCATCTGTGTCCATGGCCCATATTGTGTATCCGTAAGAGATTCAAGCAGGTTTGGATTTAATAAGAGTTATAGAGGTCTGCAGAGGGGTCTAGGCACCCCTGAACGAGTTTCTTGCATTTTTTCTACTCTAGAATCCAAACCTCTATCTGTAGAAAATTTTACAGAACTGTTTACCTAGTTTTAGGAAGACAGTGTCCTCATACTTCTGCCTGTCTTCTTCCTGCCTATATCTTTGTCTCTCAGACCTGACCTTTCCTTTTTGAGCTTATAGCTATCAGACTGGGAGGACCTTCAGTTGAAGGAATTTGGAATATTTCTGTCTTCCATGTGTGGAAAAGCTAAAACTGTATCAAAGAACTGGAACTGTCATTCATCAAGAGGAAGTGAAGTAGCATTTATTGATTTTCTAGCTTGTTTTCTTGTTTAATTTTTATTGACCCTCTGAAGTAGATATTAATGTTTTTTAAGAAATGAAGAAGCTGAGATATTAATAATCAGTGATTATAATAATTTAAGCAAGGTCACACAGCTAGTGAGCCCCAGAGCAAGATTTTAAATGTAGGCCTATCTGATTTCTACTTTACCACGTAATTCCTAAGTAGCTGTATCACGCGTCTGTCTTCTTCACTTCTCAGCTGAGCTTCCTTCAGGGTTGCTCGGTTGTATTTTCACTGTATTCACAAAGGAAATACAAATTATGTATGCCAAGTCCCCACTACTCATATCTCCCTTTCTCCTCCCAAAAGGTGTTTTTCCTGTTTGACTCTTGCTTTTAGATGGATTTTGTGACACTGATCACTGAAAGTATCATTTTATGATTAATGTCTTCCCCCAAATCCTCATTGGATGTGAATTGCATAATTTTCTAAAAATAGCCACTATATCTTATTTTTTCATGGTATGCAACAGTCTAAGAAGTCACATGTGTGTATTACAATAAAAGTTTTGGTACTGATCCCGTTAGTTTGACAGTTTGGGGAGAAAAGGAAAGAGAGAGAAAGAGAAGGAGGGAGGAGTATAGGGAGTCAGAGGGAGGGATGAAGAAGGATAAGGGAGGGATGGAGAAGAGAGAAAAGAGAAAGAAATGGATTTAGAATAAGATTTGGTTTAGGCCCATGGCATCTGTAACTACGCCTGGGATTAGGAGAGTGCTTAGCTTCTGTGAGCTATAGTTCCCTTCCTGACTATAAGGAGACTCATCTCTGCCTTCTCTTCCTAGAAAGGTTAGTGTGAGATCAGTGAAGACATAGGTTTAAAAGTACATTATAGATTTTAAAATGCTTCATATTTGCAGATTTTGCTAATAATATTTATTCAGCATTTAAAAAATAACTGTTTTCACATGCATTTTTTATCTCTTTCTTGCTTGTTTGTCAATATTTTGGATGACAAAAAGCTATTCCATGGCTCAAATTTTCTTTACTCATATGAGACTTCTGGATTCACGGGAGTCTAGGGCAGGAGTTGGAGGAAGCAGTCTTTTACCTGAGGTTGCTGTAACCCTGAAATCAAAGAACGGAGCAAAACCACAAAACTTGGAGAATAAAGTGGAGAATTAGAATCTGATAAGCCCAAAATAAGCAGTGTCTAAACAGGGTATCTGAACTGGAAATGTGGGCTCAAAAATATGAAAATCTGTAATATAAACAAGGATGAGCAAAGTGTAGGGTGGGGCAATGTCCTGGTGTAGGCTTGGCTGTAAGCAATTGACTTTGTGTTGGCCACATTTTAATAAGGATCTGGGTTGTTACGGATACGTATATGGGTGTTTTCATTTTGCTGTGTTCCATCTGACTATCAAACTGCTCTTCAGATGGGTCCCATAAACCACTTTCCAGGCACTGGGGGCCTGCAGGTTCTTGGAACTGAGTTCACACTGTGACCAATCTATTTGTGCATTCATATTTTTTTCAAAGTTGTCATCCGTTCTCATTTCATTGAAAAGCATGACATTATTTTTGTTTTGTATTTCCCTCAATTTAATTTAAAAAGAAATTGTTTTTTATTGTTAAATTTATTAGAGTTTTATTGGTCAGTAATAATTATATAGGTTCCAGGTATACAACTGTTTCCATCACCATATACTTGGCTTTTCCTCCCTCCTCTCCCACCCCCCACCCCCTTATCCTCAGGTAACCACTAAACTATTGAAACTGTTAACTATGTTCATGAGGTTTTGTTTCTTTGTTGCTTTCAGTTTTATATTCCACATATGAACGAAGTCATGTGATTCTTAGCTTTTTCTATCTGGCTTTTTTTGCTTAGCATGATCTCAAGTTCCATCCATGTTGTTGCAAATGGGGGTATTTCAGCTTTTCTTATTGCTGAGTAATATTCCATTGTATATATGTACCACAGCTTTTTTATCTAGTCACCTATCAAGATATAGATTAATTAACCTCATTTGTTTTCTTTGTGAGGGAGTACTACTTTGCCTTGGAGTTATATCATCTCTGGGTAATGTTCTCTTTTTCACCTCTTATGAACATGTGTGTGTATATTAGTCAGGGTTCGTGAGGGAAGCAGAATCAATAGGATGTGTCAATATATAAGAAAGTTATATTATAAGTAATTGGTTCCCATGATTATGGAGGGTCTGGCAAGTCCAAAATCTGCAGTGTGGTCTGGCAAGCTAGAGACTCAGAAAAGCTACTGTTGTAGATCCAGCACAAGGGCCTATGGGCTAGAAACTCAGGAAAGCCACTGATGCAGATAAAATCTGAGGCTACCTGCTGGAGAATTCTCTCTTCCTTGGGGAGGCTGGTAGTTTTGTTCTTTCTCTTCAGACCTTTGACCGGATGAGGCTCACCCATATTGTGGAGGGCAGTCTGCTTACTCAGAGTTCACTGAGTAACATTTACTATGTCAATATCATCCAAATACCCTCCGAGTTGACACATAAAATGAACAGTATGTAAAAATAAAAGATCATGTAATAAAGTCCTTATGTACATATTTTATACTTTTGTTGCATTGACTTTGTTTCTATATATTTTTTAACATTAGTTTTATTGTTTGAGAAAAGGAGATAGAAAGACAGAGAGAGAGAGAGAGAGAGAGAGAGAGAGAGAGAGAGAGAGAGAGAGAGAGAGAGAAAGAGAGAGAAAGGGAGGGCCCAGAGCAGTCTCCATAGTTGTACATCATTAGTTGTGACGTAGTTTTATTCCGTGAGGCTGCATGGGGTGGAACCAAACTGGGGGCCTCCTGCATGGGAGGCAAGTACCTTCACCACTGTGCCATCCTGGTAGTTACCAGTCGAGCTGCAGTTCAGTATGAGTTTGCACAGGCCAGGACTGGGAATTGAACCCTGGACCTCGAGATTGTAGGGCAAGCTCTCAACCACTGAGCTATCTCAGCATTCCTTATTTCATATAATTTTTAAGGTTTTAAATTTTGTTTTATTTTTAATATATAGAGACATTTTAAGTTTTGTTTTGAAGAAACTCTTAGGAATTGACCAGAAATTATTATATTTTTGTTAAATTTATTGGGGTGACATTGGATACTAAAAATTACATATGTTCCACAGTTCTACAATGCATTGTATGTGTGTTGCGTTTAGACACATAAATGTTTGCAGTACTAATCCATGGCACAACAGTGAATTCACTATTTTTTCCAGCTTTATTAAGATATAATTGACATATAACATTATGTAAGTTAAAGATGTACAATGTGTTGACTTGATATACTTACATATTGCAAAATTATTACCACCATAGCATTACAAACACCTTCAACATGCTACATAATTACTATATTTTTGTGTGTGTGGTGCAAACATTTAAGATTTACTCTCTTAACAACTTTTAAGTACTGCATATAATACATTATTATTAATTATACTAATTCATTATTTTTAATCAGTTAAATAAAGAAAAAACTGTGGTAGACTTTGGAAATACAAATATAATCAAGACATACAGGATCACTATTATTGTGGTTCTTAAAGTCTAATGGTGCTTACACAAAAGGTGAGTCACCTTATGACAAATGCTATGACAGAGAAAGTATAGGGATTTTTTCATCTGCTTGGGCTGCTATAACAATACCACAGACTGGGTAGCTAAAACAACAGAAATTTATTTTCTTACAACTTTGGATGCTAGAAGGTGAACAAGGTGGCAGAAAATTTGTTATTTGGTAAGAGCTGTTTTCCTGGCTGTGGACAGCTACTTTCTCACTATGTCCTTACATACATAGCCTTTCCTTAGTGTACACACATGGAGAGAGTGAATGAGCTCTCTTGTTTTTATTTTTATAAGGATACTAATCTTGTTGGGTGAATATCTCATTATTATGACCTCATTTAACCTTAATTATTTCCAAAAAGGCTCAATCTCCAAATATGGCCGTGCTGAGGGGTTTAGAACTTTAACATATGAACTTGGGTGAGGTGTGGAGAACGTTCAGTTCATAGCAAGGGGGCTATGAATCATGTATCAGAGCCCCAATTCAGACATGGAGGTATTAAGGCAAGAAATTATCTTTAGTTTAGACTTGAAGAATAAAAAGACATTAGTCAGATAAATGGGAGGAGACAGGGGAGTGGCCAGATCTGTTGGAAGAGAAAGAGAAAACATGACACTTTGCAAAGAATGAAGTTAGTTCATTGTAGTTTTCACTTAGAATAGGGGTAGGAGGTAAGAAATCATAATTAGTAGGAGTGGAAAGGTACGCAGGGGTTAAATCAATCAGGGCCTTAAAGCCTATATTACAGCCTGGGTTATATTTTTAATGGCAATGAGAAGGCATTGAAGAGTTTTTATTAAGAGAGTGTCATTATTGAGTTTTTGTTTTTAGAAACAGAACTCTGTGTTGTAGAAAATGGATTAGATGGGGAGAAATTTGAGGCTGGGAAACTGATAGGCTTTTAAAAGTCACCATGGCTATAAAAAATGGTGACCTAAAGCAGTGGGTATGGAGAGAAATGGACAGATTAAAAATGTATTTAAAGGTAGAATTCATATTTTATATAGTTAGACATAGGTATAAGAGAGAGGAAGGAGTCAAAGATTCTTCAAGATTTCTGGTTTAATTAATGAATGGAGAGTTATACTGTTTCCTGAGAAAGGAGACAAAAGAGCAAGAGAGTGCTTTGCATTTGGGAGCTTTTTAGACATATTGTATTAAAAGTATCCAAGGCAACCATGGTGTAATGTCCACAATGCAATTGAATATACTGCCTCAAACTCAGAGGAAGTATCTGCTTTGGAGATTTACATTTATGACTTTTCAATTTATTCATGATAATTGAAACATAGGTGCTTATGCCATCACCCTGTAAGAGAAGAGAGTCAAGAACCTGCAACAGTTAAAGAACATGCAGAATAAGAGGAATTCACAATAGAAACAAAAAAAAAAAAAAAAGACAAAAAAAGGCAGCTATAGGAAGAGGAACAAACCTAGGAAGTCAAGGGAAGAGCGAACAATAAATATCAGTGCCTTATGCTGTTGGGAGGTCAAGTAAGACAAGCACTCAGAAAAATTTTAAGAATTTGCAGAAGATCTTGAGTGATCTAAAGAAAAGCAGTGTAATGGCCAATAGATATATGAAACGATGTTACCTTCACTAGCTATTTAGGAAAGGAAAAAACAAAACAAAACAAAATACAATGAGATACTACCTCATACCTGTTAGAATGGCTATTATCAACAAGATAAGTAATAACAAGTGTTGGAGAGGTTGTGAAGGAAAAGGAACCCTCATACACTGCTTGTGGGAATGTAAATTGGTATAGCTACTATGGAAAACAGTATAGAAGTTCTGCAAAAAATTAAGATTAGAATTACCATACAAACCAACAATCCTTCTGGGTGTCTTCCCCCCAAAATCTGAAAACATTTATCTGTAAAGATATATGAGTGTGTAATACTATGTTCATTGCAGCATTATTCACAGTGGCCAAGACATGGAAACAACAGATGTGTCCTTCGATAGATGGTTGGATAAAGATGTGGTACTTACATATAATGGAATATTATATAGCCATAAGATAAGATGAAATACTACTGCCATTTACGACAGCCTGGATGAATCTTGAGATTGTATGCTAAGTGAAATAAGTCAGACAGAAAAAGTCAAGAACCATATGACTTCACCCATATGTGTGATATAAAACTTAAACAACAACTGAACAAGACAAGCTTTCAAAAACTCATAGCCAAAGACAACAGTTCAGTGATTACCAGAGGGTAAGCGGGGAGGAGGAAAGGTAGAATAGAGTAAAGGAAATCAAATATATGGTGATGAAAGGAGATTTGAGTTTGGGTGGTGAGCACACAATATAATATGTAGATGATGTATTATAGAAATATACACTTAAAACCCATATAATTTAATTAACCAATGTCACTCCAATAAATTTAATTTAAAAATAAATGGGAAAAAAAAGCAGTTTGAAAAGAGTGGCTTGTTTGGGATCTAGTCATAATGTAATAGATTGAGGAATAAGTGGTAAATAATGAAGTAAAGATAAAAGAAGAGATTCTTTAAAAAGTTACCTTCTTATTTAGAAATAATCTGGAAGATATTGATTTCTCTTTTTATAATCCTAGACTTCATCATATCTAATCCATCAGTAAGTTTATCTCAAAACCCACCCCATTTCATTTATTTCTTTTTACTTTACTACTTCAACACTAATCAAAACCACTGTAATTGCTTACCTGGACCATGACAGTACCTCTTATCTTATTCCCCTGCTTCCAGAGTAATCTTTTGAAAATATAAACCAGATCCTGTTGCTTTTCTGCTTAAAACCTTTAATAGTTTGCGATTGTACTTTTAATGGATTCCAAGCATCATCTTCTGGGTTACATACCATCAAGACTTCCTTATTCTCCAGCCTTATCTGACCCCCCTGTCTATGCTCACTGTGCTCTAGCCACCTTGATACATTTATTCTTCAAATAATTTGTACTTGTCATTACTACAGCTTTTTACACTAGCTATTTTTAATTCCTAGGATACTCTTTCCCTGGATTTTTTATTATCTAGTTCCTTTATTCAAGTTTTACCTTGAAAGTCACCTCTTCAGTGATGAGTTTCCAGAGCAATCTAACAGTTCTGCACTTTCTACTCATGTTTTACTTCTCTGCAGTGTCTGTAACTCTGATATTTTCTTTGGGTTTTGTTTGTTTGTTTTTGTTTGTATTATCTTCAATAAAAAGTAAGCTACGTGAGAGTGGGAGTCTCCCTATTCTATTCACCATTTTATTCCAGTACCTGGCTCAATTTTTGACATATAGTAGGCTTCCAAATAAATTTATTAGATGTATGTCTGGATAGTTGGATGAGTGGAATTTTTAAGGAGGTTAGAAGAGCTACTTGTTGGCTAGAAAAAGACCGGTAGCGAAGCCAGGCTCATTTTTTAAATTGGAGAGACATGAGCATAATTTAAATGCTGATGGGAAAGAACTAATGTAAAGGGAGAGGTTGAAGTAAAATAGACACAGGATGATAATGTGACTGGCATTGTTCATTTCTGACACTTCATCTTCCTAACCATCTTGTTTTTAACTCAAGTACTTTTGACCCAATTTTGTATTACCAATTTTACCTGTGTATTTTTGGAAACTTAGTAGTTGTATTATTGTGAGTTATTTTGTAATTAAAGAGACTGCCCTGGCACAACAAAGAAGGGTCTTACAAGAAACGAGGGTTCTGACTTCTGTGGGTATCTGATCTCTGATGGTCTGAGAGGGAAATGATTAGAGAGAGCACCTGACTCCCTCACCATGTGAAATGCATGCACACCCTCTTGCATCGCTTCTGTCCTCTGGCCTCCCTATGGTATTATGGGCAAATGGGAGAAAACTGATAGCGAGAAAGACCCATGCTCTTGTTAGGGTGTGACCTTTGACAGTGGCCCTTGCACATTGAGCTCCTCTGAAGAGGTCCAGAATGTGCCTGTGTTTATTCAACATTCTCTCATTCATTCAACTGTTTATTGAAGCCCTGCCTGGTGTCAGGAGCTGCATGGAAAGAAGAAATGGCTGGGACTTCTTTCTGTGAGAAATATGTTCAAATACTTAGTTTGCCCATAGTGAAGAGAGATGGAGAGTGAGTAGGGAGTGATTATACATAAAAGAATTCTAAATTTTGCAATTCTCAGTGTTTAGAAGAATATTTTTCTTATTTTAGCATGGCTATCTGTGATGCATTCAGATTATTTTATATCACACACACACACACACACACACACACACACACACACACACACACACACCCCTAGTTTCTTTGTTTTCTGGTACTTATCAAACCAGTATCTATTATGTGGAATACTATGATTTCATGTTTGCATGGTTCTCTGTTTCTGGTATTTATTCTTTTCTTTTTTTCTTTTTTAAGATTTATTTTATTGATTTTTGACAGAGAGAAACAGAGACAGAGAGAGACAGAGAGAACGGGGAGGGCCCAGAGCAGTCTCCATAGTTGACAGCATTAGTTTTCCACATAGTTTCACTCCACAGGTGGGCACAGGGCTGTGCAGGGCAGGAATTGGGCCGGGAGCCCCCCATATAGGCCCCGGCAAGAACTGAACTGGGGACACACACACCCCAGTTCAGTACGTGGGTCCGCATGGGCCAGGGCTGGGATTCGATCC